>JAXQQM020082760.1:0-182682 GCA_034641835.2 Pinus albicaulis | reverse complement strand
CTGAAAAACCTAAGGGACCGGTGACCCTTGAAAAACTAAAGTGTGACAGAAATCATAATAAAATCTAAGTCTCATATTTGGGTATGTGTTATATTCTTTCCACGGCTAGCCCCAGCTGTACGTTACGCCGAAGCGTAACGAGGGGTCATAGAGGCGCGACCCTGTCAGTCCGGGCGATTGCCCTGGCGAATTTTTGGTATGCGGTCCCACTCATATGCGGACCCACCCATGTTTTGTGCATGATTTTGCACATGGTTTTGGGGTACGATGGTTTTCGACCCCTGGTATTTTGTAGATCCGGTCAAGGGAACTACGATTATGTTCTAATCCAAGGTTAATGGATTGGGGTTTATGTATGCTTCGACATGTATATATATGTGTTGTAACACTAAAAGGAATATAATGAAAAATCAAGCTGGTCGTCCCAATTTGGAATCAGGAAAATATTTAATTTTATCTGTTTTATGTCTCGCTATTGTTTATTTTTACATTATAAGATTCATGTGCGGATAATTTTTGTTGAAGTTGGCTCTACATTTGGTTTCAATTCTTCAGCTCAGGGACACCTTTGTTCTTGAGGGTTTTACTTGGACACGAGTCAGACCCTGTTGATGGGAATTTGCAAGAATCGGTTCTTGAGTGAAGAAGATGATGATGGCCAAAAAAGATAGAGATTGAGAAATTTAATGGTCAGAGTTTTGAGTTGTGGAAGCTCAAGATGGAGGATCTGTTGGTGGATAAAGATTAGTGGATCACGGTAGATCCAGGTACTAAACCAACGGCAATGTCAGATGAAGACTGGAAGAAACTGGATCGGAAGGCTAAGAGCACAATATGGTTGTGTGTCTCAGATTCAGTATTGTTGAATGTATCTGGGGAAGCTACGATGAAGACCTTGTGGGACAAGCTAGGGACTTTGTACCAATCTAAGTCTCTGGTGAATAAATTGTTCCTACGGAAAAAATTGTATAACCTAAGAATGAAGGATGGAGACTCGGTGACAGAGCATCTGAATGCCTTCAATACTGTGGTAAGTCAGCTGTCATCTGTTGATATTAAAATCTCAGATGAAGATAAGTGCATCAGCTTGTTGTGTTCTCTACCAGATTCATGGGACAGTCTGGTTATTGCAATAGGTAGCAATACAACTACCTTGAATTTTGATGACATTGTCTCAGCCTTGCTATCGGAGGAAATGAGACGGAGAAATATGGAGGGTCGGAATGGAGATGCCTTATCTATACGAGGAAGGTCCCAGAACAGAAACAAGAATAAGGTTTCGAGTGGGAGATCTAAATCTAGAGAGATATCTAAATCTCCTGGAAAGTTTGTAAAGGTGTGCTGGAAATGCGGAAAGGAAGGGCACTACAAAAAGGAATGCAGATCTAAAGCTCCTGAGAAAGGAAAGGGATCTGATGAAGGTCCTTCTGCAGAGGCCAAAACCACCTCGGATGAAGGTGGGGATGTGTATTTGGCTTCTTCTTCAAATACACATGTAGATCATGAGTCATAGTTGATTGACTCAGGTGCATCCTTTCACTTCACTCCCCATAGGGAGTGGTTCTGCGAGTATGAGAAATATGATGGTGGTGATGTCTTCCTAGGGGATGATAGGAAGGCCAGAATTGTCGGACGTGGAAAGGTCAAGCTGAAGCTGCAAGGTGGAAGGATTAGAACACTTCATGGTGTTCTGCATATTCCTGCATTGGCCAGAAATCTGATTTCTGTAAGCAAGATGGATGATGCAGGTGTAAAAACAGTGTTCGAGAAAGATGCCTGCAAGATGGTTCGAGGAGTACTGGTATTAATGCGGGGAGTTCGGAATGGAACTCTGTACAAGCTACAAGGTAGCACAGTTATTGATGGGTGTAACAGTTCTGTGGTTCCTGAAAGTGGGACAGAAAGCCTAGCTGTGTCTGGAGAAAAGACCATGCTATGGCATCAAAGGCTTAGACATATTGGAGAGAAGGGCCTTCGGATACTACATAGAAATGGTATGGTAGAAGGTATGTCTAATTTCTCTCTGGATTTTGATTTCTGTGAACATTGTGTATATGGGAAGCAAAATCGGGTGAGTTTTCCTTCTGGTGCTAAGAGGGAAAACAAGATATTAGAGCTTGTGCATAGTGATGTGTTTGGACCTGTGTCAGTTCCATCACTAGGAAAGTCTGTGTAATATGTTTCATTCATAGATGACTTCTCAAGGAATACATGGATATATTTCTTGAGGAAGAAATCTGAAGTCTTTGAAAAATTTAAATAATTTAAGGCTCTGGTGGAAAACCAGACAGAGAAGAAGATAAAGGCATTGAGGACAGATAATGGTGGGGAGTTCTGCAAGAAGGAATTTGAAGAGTTCTGTAAGAAGTGTGGTATAGCACGGAAGAAGACTACTCCATACACACCTCAGCAAAATGGAGTTGCAGAAAGAATGAATAGAACATTGATGGAAAAGGCAAGAAGCATGCTCAGTGGTACTGGGTTAGGACAAGAATTCTGGGCAGAGGCAGTGGAGACTGCATGTTACTTAGTTAACAGATCACCTTCATCAGCGTTGGAGGATAAGACTCCACATGAGGTATGGACTGGTAAGAAATCCTCTCTTTCACATCTAAGGGTATTTGGATGTGATGCATATGTACATGTTCCAAAGGAGAAAAGGACCAAGTTGGATAATAAATCTGAAAGGTGCATCTTTATTGGGTACAAGGATGGTTTAAAAGGTTACAAGCTTTGGAACCCGAAAACAAGGAAGGTTGTGTACAGCCGAGATGTGGTGTTTAGAGAGGTGAAAGATGTTGTTAAACATGAAGTCATACCAAAGGAACCTGAGAAGATAGAGTTTGAGCTAAAGGAGGATGAATCAGACTCTACAACAGAAGAAGACTCAGAAGATGAAGAGCCACAAACTCCAGCTTTGAGAAGATCGGTTCGGGAAAGAAGGCAACCAAAAAGGTATAGTCCATCTGCTTTCTTTTCAGGTTTTGCCTTAACTATAACTGATGATGAACCCAGAACTGTCAGGGAGGCAGTAGATTCAGAGGATGGAAAACTCTGGAAGGAGGCCATGGTTGATGAAATGGCATCCTTGCACAAAAACAATGCATGGGATCTGGTGGAGTTGCCGGCTGGAAGGAAGCCCATTGGGAGCAAATGGGTGTTTAAGAAGAAGATGAATGTAGAAGGCAAGGTGGAGAAATAAAAAGCTTGGTTGGTAGCAAAAGGTTATTCCCAGGTGCCGGGAATTGATTTTGGTGATATTTTTTCTCCTGTTGCCAAGGTTACTTCTATTAGATTACTTTTATCTGTTGCTGCTGCATTTGATTTTGAGATAGAGCAGATGGATGTGAAGACAACATTTCTTCACGGGGATCTAGAAGAGGAGATCTACATGAAGCAACCTGAAGGCTTTATGGTGAAGGGTAAGAAAGAACTGGTATGCAGGTTGAAGAAGTCTCTGTATGGGTTAAAGCAGTCACCAAGGATGTGGTATCAGAAATTTGATACCTATATACGAGGACTTGGCTTCACCAGAAGCAAGGAGGATCACTGTGTTTATTTTAAATTAATTGGTGACCGTGTTATTTATTTGGTCTTGTATGTGGATGATATGTTGTTGATTGGAAATGACAAAGAAATTATCCAAGATTTGAAAACCCAACTGTTCTCCAAATTCAACATGAAGGATCCTGGAGCTGCAAACTATATTTTAGGCATGGAAATTAAGATATATCGGGCAAAGAGGAAGCTCTGGTTAAACCAGAGGAAGTATGTCGAGACTATATTGCAGAGGTTCAATATGTAGGATAGTAAACCGGTGAGTGTTCCTATTTATGTAGGTGCAAAGTTGTCTACTGAACAGTGTCCCAAGACATAAGAAGAAGAGGAGGATATGTCCCATGTTCCATGTTGAGTCTCAAATCTGCATCTTTCTTATACAACTTTCTAGACCTTTTTCATTCACCTGGACCTTCTAAGTCATCAATATCACTGCATATTAATTGTAAAAGAGCATCTAAAACGGTTTTTAACTATGTTTTGTGTCTGCTGTTTGATTTAGATTTTTGCTCATTTAGCTGCGGAATCTTGCCACTTTCCGCAGCTGTTGCAACTTTCCCAGCCATTTTGTTAAAGTCTATATTGCAGGTGTCTTCAGGAAAATCGAGCCACATGGGAAAGTTAGAAATGACATGGACATGGATCGTGTCCTATTGGCTCAGTCGAATTCATCTAGGAAGGTTGTGGTCAAAGGTGGCCAAGTGGTGGTCAACCGAAGAGTCCCACGGTGACAGAACTCTGTTTCTCATCACGTGGAGATTTGCGTGGCCGTTTCTAAATCATGGGAGACATATCAACACCTGTAAACGGCTCCATAAGCCGAATCCAACAACCACTCTTCATAGATTTACTCCTCACGGCGGCCATGATGCTAGATCTCTGGACGTGATGGTTCACGTGTCTTCTATCAGCACAGACTTTAGGGAATTAGTTATATCACCTTCAGTTATAAATAATGCGTTCTCATACGCATAATAGCTTAGCTCTATAATGTAATTGCATTGCCATTGTGTTGTGACATTATTTCTCTGTTATGACCGCATTTTAATATATGAGAAGACTCTGTTCATAAGCGTAATTCGTATTTGAAGGCTGTTGCCCGAGTTCTGTGCAGAGGGCCCCTACACACGCTGAGGTTTTGCGTATTCCTGTATAGTTTCATGTTTCATTTCTTTAAGTTCATTGTCCCATAGTCATTCACGTGTATATACATTACATCTTTTATGGTATTTACGTTTCATCTTTGTCCATAATTTTTCATGCTTTACATTTTACTTCTGTCTATAATCTTTTATGTTTTATGTTGTTGTTAACTGATCAGTGTTCTTGTTTCAGATTACAATAGGCAGCCCGGGCATTTGCACATCTTTTTATAATGACTAATGACATGGAATCAATATTGTCCTTCTGCTGATTTCTTTTTCTTAGTTTTTGTTTAATTCCAGCACTGTTTTGTTTATTTCAGTCTTGCACATTTGCTTTAGTAGTTAGATTAGATATTAAATTGCTCATGTCATTTTCAGTTACCTCCGAAAGCCATAGCTAGACTAATGGTGAGGGATTGAAGTATGAGTGTGTAGTTTGATATTAGTTTACTTTTCTGCAAGTTAGATATTAAATTGCTCATGTCATTTTCAGTTACCTCCGAAAGTCATAGCGAGACTAATGGTGAGGGATTGAAGTATGAGTGTGTAGTTTGATATTAGTTTACTTTTCTGCAAGATAGATATTAAATTTCTCATGTCATTTTTAGTTACCTCTGAAAGCCATATGCCCCACAACTATCGTGTGTATTTTCCGGATAGTCAGAAGGCTATTGTGTGATGGGATATCAAATTTCGGGAGGAGAAAGCCATGAAGTGTTCGCTTGAGAGGGAGCCACACTTGCATGCAGATGAGGAGCTATTAGTTCCTACGGATGAGCTTCAGGATGTGGATCAGCCACAAGATGAAGTTCATGGAGTGCAAGAGACTACTCATGTAGCGCCAACCATCAGAGGGCAGAAGCACACTACAGAAGAAAAGCGACTGGCTCAAGATGTAGAGAAGGTTGTAGGACCACCTATAGCACAATGCAGACAGAGACAGTCACCGGACCGGTACACTGGATACATGGCTCTTGTGAGCAAATGTGCCGTGATAGAGCCATCCTCTTTCGAGGAAGATGTGGAGGACCCCGCATGCGTAGATGCCATGGTGGAAGAGTATGATTCGATTGTCAGAAACAGTGCATGGGAGATTGTCTCAAGGCCGGAAGGGAAATCAGTGGTGGGTTCGAGATGGATCTACAAAGTGAAGCAAGTGGCTGACGCGAGTGTGGAGAAGTACAAGGCAAGATTTGTTGCCCGAGGCTTCTCACAGATAGAGGGGATCGATTATGAGGAGACCTTTGCACCTGTCGCAAGGTATTCTTCCATACGGATGATTCTTGCTCTCTTAGCGCGGATGGGGTGGCACATTCATCAGATGGATGTGAGAGGCTGCGTTCCTCAATGGAGTCATTGAGGAGGTGTACATAGAGCAGCCTGAAGGTTTCGAGATCTTCAGCAGTGAGTCGCATGTGTGCAGGCTCAAGAGAGCGTTGTATGGGTTGAAACAAGCACCTCGTGGTTGGTACACACGGATAGACAGTTATTTCACCGGACTTGGATTCTCCAAGAGTGAGGCGGATCTGAACCTATACCAGATTGTGGTGGAGGGTAAGTTGCTGATCATTGTACTTTATGTAGATGATTTGATTCTGACAGGTGATGAGTTGTTGATACTTTCATGCAAGGAGGATCTTGCTAGAGATTTTGAGATGAAGGACTTGGGCCTCCTTCATTATTTCCTGGGATTGGAAATTTGGCAGCGCAGTGATGGACTATTTGTTTCTCAGGGTAAGTATGCTCGGGAGATACTGGAGAAGTTCAACATGCATGGCTGCAAGCCTGTTGATACTCCTCTTCCTGGAGGTTGGAGGAAGGAGGATGCTACTTCAGCGGAGGTAGTGGATGCCACTTTTTATCGACAGTTGGTGGGGTCGCTTATGTATCTGGTCAATACACGACCCGATATATGCTATGCAGTTAACCAGCTTTCACAAGCTATGGTTAAGCCTACCAAGCTCTTCTGGAAGGCGGGCAAGCATGTATTGCGTTATCTCAGAGGCACATCAGGATATGGATTGTGGTACAGACAGGAGGATGAGGTGAGGCTATGTGGCTTCACGGATGCAGATTGGGCAGGGAGCCCAACGGACAGAAAGAGCACATCTGGAGGGATTTTCAGTATCGGGTCGACAACAGTTTCTTGGTACAGCGAGAGACGAGTTCGTGGCACTCGATTCCCGGTGATGAGAGTATGTAGCGGCAAGCTTGGGTGCATGCGGTATATGATGAGGAAGATCTAGTCGGGTTGTTTGGGTCACACTTGGAGCCTACTGTGATTTATTATGATAACCAGAGTTGCATTAAAATCTCGGCTAATCCAGTATTTCATGATAGATCCAAACACATCGACATTAGGTACCATCATATCATAGATTGTGTGCAGCGAAGGATCATGTTACTTTCATACATTCCCACGGAGGATCGGGATGCTGATATCTTGACGAAGGCGCTCACCAGGAGCAAATTCGAATACCACAGAGGCAGGATAGGGGTTGCAGATAATCCATATCTTGTTGAGAATGCAACAAGATGATGAGCTTAGTGGAAAGAAGTCACCTTCACTAAGTGGGCCCGTAGGCTATTTTTGGCACAAAGTCTATTTTTAGACTATGTCTATTTTTAGACATATGGATCATGTTCTATGAGTTGCAGGATGCTATTTGTGGATGGTTGGTCAAGTCAGAAAAAATATCTGGACTTCTATTTTTAGACATACTGGGTGGAATCTATTTTTAGATTACTAGTCTAAAAATAGATATGTCGAATATTATTAGCTCTTAATAATATTTGGACTCTAAACATTATCTTATTCTCTTGGATCACTTCAGTTAAGTGGACAGATGTGGCACAGGAGCTAACAGAAGGAATTACACTATTCTTAAGGGTTATGTGGAGCTATTGCATGGATACTTCAGTTAGAAATCATGTGACGAGTTTGGTGGAGTTGATTGAGGAAGTTAGTGGAGTTGTATTCAGTTTAACTTAGTTGAAATAGTTGCATTTAGTCTAGCTGATAATATTTAGTCTAGCTGATTAATACACTAGTGATGAGTGGTGTGAATTAATTATTAATTAATTCACTAATTATTAACTCATAAATCAACTAAAGAATACATTAGTTAAGCTGCAGTACATAGACCAGTTGATGGGGAGTCGATGGAGGGAAGAGATAGGTGAAAGAGCGGGGTTTACCTCAGTTGTGACTATAGCTGTGCATGAGATTTTGCACACACATTGATTGAGATTGCCAATGAGGATTGTGCAGTACAAGCGAAGGGGATTCAAAATTGGATCTAACAATTAACCATCTTGGATTGCGTAGTAGAGGCAGGCTAATAGGTGGAGGAGATTTGAACTTGTGACTTGTTCATATCTGAGCTTGTGTAGTGTGTAACAATTGGAGATAGTGCTGAGAGCTTATGAGGAGTTTGTACTATGATTGTTACATGTTATCTATCATTATAATATACAGATAGTTGGGGGTTTTCAGCTGTAAGCTTTCCCCATTACATACTGTGTTTATATGTGTGATTGATTAATGTTTTAATGTGCGCATGCGATTGTTTTTAATTCCGCAAATTGATGATCAATGGTAGAAGAGGTTATGTATTATGCATGAAGCTCAAATAGTGTGTAATCAGGATAATCTCGGTGAATAATTCATCTATTATTCAAATTTCTGCAAATCCTAATGATGTGATTAATCTAGAAAGACATTTATTTGAATAAATCATTTTATTTTATAATTAAAATTTAACGTGTGTTAGTGTTAAGTGTATATAACAAGTACAAACACATTAATAAAAGTAACGCATTAATTTTTGTATAAAATTTTCCGTCTCTCTCAAAATAATGAAACTTTAGTAGTAAATCTATTGAATAAATGATTTTGTTTTATGCCATTAAACAATCCAATATATAAACATAAATAAGAGATATTATTACAAATAATTTCACATAAATGATAAACAATTTGATATATAAACATAAATGAGAGATATTATTAACAATTTGATATTAATTAATTGGTTGTTATAGACTTGATTAAGTGAGACGCGACGTACATCAAATTGCTGACATACACTACTATCATCATCACTGATTAATTATCTATAAACCATGGTTGCAGGGAGCTTGAAACCTTAAGGATGGCAGCTGGATAGTGGGTTTCTGAAACATTATGCATGGCGGCCTTGGGGAGGTTTGACTTGTTCTGGAAAGCATGAGGTGGGGTTTTGTGCTTGCTGGACAATGGTAGGTTTTGGTTTTTAGTGCGAGTGGGGGAGAGGCTTGGGTGGTCTTGGTTTTATGATGACCTATTCTGGAAGGCACGAGGTGGGGTTTTGTGCTTGGTGGATGATGTGGTAGGTTTTGGTTTTTAGTGTCAGTGGGGGGGAGGCTTCAGAGGTCTGGGTTTTCTGATGTGATAGGTTGTGGTGTCGAGGCATGATGGGTCTAGTTTTCTTAAGTTTATTTGTTTTTTATTAACCTTGGATTTGGTGGAGAGTGGTAATCCTATGGCTATTTGTGATTGGTTTTACTTTTGATCTGGAGGCTAGATGGAGAGGGAGGTACTGCTGGATGAGGATGACGAGGCTTTCCAGAAAAAAAAAGATGTGGTAGAGTTGATTGAGTCATCCAATCAAAAAGGAAAAAAGTGTTATGTTGAGAGATGGGGTAGTCAGAAGACATTTTCTCCAACAACTATTCTGGAAGTACTGGGAAACCCTCATTCTGGAGTTCGAGGATTTGAGGCTCCTTCTGGTGGTGGTGTGTTAGAGTCTCATGGAGAAGGAACTATCGGTGAAAATCAGAAGGTGACTGCCCTATATGCAAAAAACAATATTTCTCTGAAACGGAAGACAAAGCCCTGGCGGGTCTGGAAAAGACACCCTGATAGCTGCAAGATGGTTTTGGGCGATGACATAGGGCTTGCGTCTTAGATCCCTATATCACTAGTATAGTCCCTTATTGTTGTTAGTGTAACCCCCTTATTGTTGTTAGTGTAATCCCCTTATTGTTATTGTTGTACCCCTGTAACCCCCATATTGTTATTATTGTGCCCTTAAATTATTATTGTTAGGTCGGTTAGCATTACATTGTGGCCCCACTAGGATTACATTGTGGCCCCATGGACTCCTATATATATAAAGGAGGTTTTGTAATTTGTATCATCCAAGAATTGTTCATTCATGTAACGTATTGGATGTTTCTCCCTTGAAGTGGCTTATTTCTAAGGCATTGATATCTCTTTTCTTCTATTTTTGGAGCTGGTTTCACAACATTTGCTATCAGAGCTTTGGATTCTAGGGTTTCGCTGCTCCAAACATATCATCGTGGAATTTTCGCTATAAATTTTTTTCTATGAAGGTTCAGAAGCTAAAATTTTTAGAGTATGAAGCCGAAATCGTGATTAATATCGTTGCAAAATTTTAGAGCTTGGTTCGCAATATTTTCAGAGATATGATCTGTGGAATTTTGGGCTTTTTAGGTCTTTGTCAGGACCCTGAATTTCATCTCAAAGAGGTGATCGTGGGAAAATATTCATAACTCTCTCTCTGAGCATCGGATTGGAATTATGTAAAAAGTGACTGGAATTACACGAACTGTAGTTTCCTGCCTATAAATTTCATAGCCAAAGGAGCAAATAGTGACATGTGGTAAGTCGTACAAGTTTGTTCTACTGAACCAATCCATAATTAGGTAATTGTGGGAGATTGGACATAACTTTTCCTCGAAGAATCCAAATCAAGTAAGACCTGTGGCATTTGCAAGCAGCTTTAGAGGACTACTGCAGGACCGAATTTCAGATATTGAGAATATGCAAGTATAGAGATAAGTCAATTTCAATATCGAGCTCCTAAAAAAAAAGTAAAAGGTGTGTATTTTTTTTCCCGAATTGCATAAATCTTGTTTGAAGAATCAAGTTGAATTGATTCCAAGGGCATATTGTAGAATAGATATCAGTATTGGATTCTAAAATGGCCCCTAAAAAGAATTCAATTACCCATTAAGACTTTAGAAGGCTCTACTATGACTCATGAAGACAAAGAATGGAAACATGACATATCAAAATTACAAGTGTAACAAATTTCGCTCTCGCAAAGAGCAACAAAAAATGACATGGAAGTTTTGAAGAAAGGCATGGACTCTAAGATGGATGGTTTGAAGAATGGCATGGAAGCTAAGATGGATAGCATGGAAGCTAGCATGGAATCTAAGATGGATGACATGGAATCTAAGATGGAAAACATGAAGAATGATCTAAAAGTAGACATGGAAGGTTTGAAAAAGTTGATACAAGAAATGTTTCCTAATGGTGAAAAGATAGTAGAGGAAACTCATGATGAGAACAAAATAAATGTTAATCGTGATTTCATAAACTCTAATTTTGGAGGGAAGAACCACCATATTCCAAAAATGGATATGAGGAAGTTTGATGGAAAGGATCCTGTAACATGGATACTACATATGGAGCAATATTTTGATCTCCATAATGTGCAAAACACACAAAAGGTACGCATTGCAACTTTACATTTAGAACAAAACACATTTGTATGGTATCGATGGCTTTGCTCCCATAAAAAAATTGTCACTTGGTCAATTTTTACGGAGGAAATGATAGCACATTATGAGGATACAAAGAGCAACACCTTCTTTAGCCAATTGATAAATCTCAAACAAAAGGGCTTAGTGGGGGAACACATTGAGGACTTCCAAAAATTGAATATAAGAGTAACTGATATTCTAGAGGAACACAGGATTGATCTCTTCATAGGCACTTTAAAGGATGACATCCAACATGAAGTTCGTGTTTTGGAACCTGATTCATTGGAGAAGGCATTCAGGTTGGCAAGAAAAGTTGAATGTAAAATTATGGCGACAAGGAAGCCTACCACTCAATTCTATAAAGAAGGAAGTGTTGCTACATCTAGATTTCCACAACCTATAAGGTTGACACCACAACAATTGGAAGAAAAAAGAGAAAAGGGATTTTCTACAGTTGTGATAGAAAATACACTAAAGGTCATAAGTGTGTTGAGAAGAAATTATTTTACATAGATTGTGAAGAGGAAGAAGAAAATGAACAAGAAGAGGATATACACTAGGAACCAACCCTAGAAGAGGAAGAAATGAATCCGACCATATCGTGTAATGCACTGGCAGGAATTACCACTCCTCAAACTCTCAAGATACAAGGACAAATCAAGAAGAAAAAGTAATAGTGTTGATTGATTCAGGTAGCACCCATAATTTTATTCATTGTAAGGTAGCCAAGGAATTAAATTGTTTCCTATACCCAGCACCAGAATGTCAAGTGATAGTTGCAAATGGAGGAACTATAAATTTCTCTGGAAAATGCCATAATATCAAGCTAACCATGGGGGAATATGTATTGAATAGTCCAATGCTTTCCATTCCTATGGGAGGTGTTGATGTTGTACTAGGAGTACAATGGTTATAATCTTTGGGGACGGTAGCTTTTAATTTTCAAGAACTTTTCTTGAATTTTTTTCATAAGGAAAGGAAGTCGAATTATGGGGTATTATAGGGAAGCTGGGAAAGATAATAAGCTATTTCTGCAGATCTCCAAAAAGTCTTGGACAATCATTCCAAGGTGTTTGAAACTCCCAAAGGACTCCCACCTATTCGTGATCATGATCATGCTATTCATTTGATTCCGAGAAGTGTTCCTCCAAACATTAGGCCTTATATATATCCTTATGTCCAAAAGAGCAAAATTAAACATATGATTGCAGAAATGTTAGAGGCGAGTATAATTCAACCTAGTCAAAGTTATTTCTTTACTCTTGTAGTATTGGTACACAAGAAGGATGGATCATGGCGCATGTGTCCAGATTATAGGTAGCTCAATAAGCTCACCATTAAAGATAAATTTCCCATTCATGTTATTGATTAATTATTGGATAAATTACATGGAGAAATTTATTTTACTAAGTCGGATCTTCGCTCAGGATATCATCAAATTAGAATGAAGACTGAAGATATTCCGAAAACAGCATTTCGAACTCATGAGGGTCATTATGAATTTTTGGTCATGCCTTTTGGCCTTACCAATGCACCTTCTGCATTTCAAGGGTTGATGAATTCCATTTTCAAACCCTTCCTTAGAAAATTTGTGCTAGTTTTTTTTGATGATATACTAATATACAACAGGTCTTGGAAGTATCATGTTCAACATGTTGACAGGGTGCTCAAAATATTGCAGGAGAAACAATTATATGAAAAAATACCCAAATGCTTCTTTGGAGTACAAGAGGTGGAATATCTGGGTCATATTGTATAGGGTGTTAAAGTATACCCTAACAAAATTAAAGCCATAAAGGAATGGAAAGTCCCCATAACCGTAAAGTAGTTGCGAGGATTTCTCGGGTTAACAGGGTATTATCACAAGTTTGTTAAGAATTATGGAGAATACCAGCACCTCTAACAACATTATTGAATAAAGATGCATTTTCATGGACTCCTGAAGCAACTAAGGCCTTTGAACATCTTAAAGAGGCAATGTGCCTAGCACCGGTCTTAGCTACGCCAAACTTCACAAAACCTTTATCAGGGAATGATGCCTTAGGAAATGGAATTGGTGTTGTTTTAATGCAAGAAGGAAGACCCATTGATTTTGAAAGTCGTCAAATCAAAGGAAATTATTTATTTAAACCTATTTATGAGAAGGAAATGTTAGCAATATTGCATGCACTAAAGAAATAGAGAACTTACCTAATGGGAAGACGCTTCAAGGTAAAAACTGATCATGATAGTCTTAAACACTTTTTGGATCAAAGAATATTTTCAGAAGTGCAGCAAAAATGGGTCACAAAGATGTTGGGTTATGAATTTGAAATAATATACAAAAAAGGGAAGCTAAATGCTGTTGCAGATGCACTCTCAAGAAAGAATGAAGACGTAGAAGCATTGCTTTGTGCCATTTCTATTATCCAACCAGATTGGATAACTGAAGCAAGATATGAATGGAAGAAGGATGAAGACGCGTGGACACTCATTCAAAAGTTGCAGCAAGATCCTAGTGCATCTGATACATTTAGTTGGAGAAATGATTCGTTATGGTACAAAGATCGCTTTTATCTTTGTAAGAATTCCCAACCAAAACAAAATATTCTTTTGGAATTGCACACTTCTCCTTTAGGAGGACACTGTGGATTTTTAAAAAAAACTTACAATAGGGTGAAGAAAGAATTTTTGGGATGACCTTAAATCTAATATTCAAAAGCTGTGGTTGAATGCTTGGTTCGCTGCAAGAGAATAAAGTTGAGACAATTAAGACCCCGAGTCTTCCTCAACCTTATCCATTCCAAGTCAACGTTGGGAGGAGATTTCAATGGATTTTATCACAAGTTTACCTAAGTCCGAAGGAAAGAGTGTCATAATGGTGGTAGTTGATAGAATTACCAAGTATGCACACTTTTGTGCATTATCTCATCCAATTAAAGCAAGTACAATTTCCACTACATTTATGGACATAATTCAAAAGATACATGGGAACCCAAGGGTTATTGTGAGTGACAAAGATCCCATTTTTACTAGAAATTTTTGGACGGGGTTATTTTCTTGTTTGGGTACTCAATTAGCTCATAAATCATCTTATCATCCTCAATCCGATGGCCAAACCGAGATAGTAAATAAATGTTTGGAAGGATATCTTTGTTGTTTTGTATCTGATAAACAAACACAATGGGTCAAGTGGTTACCTCTCACTGAATGGTGGTATAACACTTCCTTCCATACTGCAGCAAAAATGACCCCATTTATGGCACTTTATGGATATCATCCACCATCCATCACATCATCTTTAAGAGAAAATTCAAGGTTCATGTTGAAGATCACATCGAGCATCAACAAGAAGTTCTCCAGCTCTTAAAGGATAACCCGAATTTGGCACAAAATCGAATGAAACAACAGGCAGATCAACATCGCAGCAAGAGAAGTTTTGATGTAGGAGACTGGGTATTTTTACGGCTACAACCATACAAAAAAATGTCCCTCAAGAAAGCTAAGAAGGCTAATAAATTATTGCCAAAGTACTATGGTCCTTACAAGGTGTTGCAAACGATTGGTACTATGGCATACAAATTGGAGCTTCCTGCTTCTTCATGAGTGCATCTAGTTTTCCATCTTTCATGCTTAAAGAAGGTTATAGGTAAAAATATTCCAGTTCAAAAAATATTGCTAGAACTTGATGAAGAAGGAAAAATCATATTGGAACCTGAAGCAGTCACGAAACAAGAACTTGACAGCTACGAAATCGATCAATTTAAGAGTATCTCATCAAGTGGAAGAACTTACCCACTGAAGATTCTACATGGGAGGATGAGGATTTTATCCAGAAGCACCCAGAGCTACTCAAGCATTGAGGACAACACTTTTTTGAAGGAGAGGGGCAGGTTAGGTCCCTATATTACTTGTATAGTCCCTTATTGTTGTTATTGTAACCCCCTTATTGTTATTGTTGTACCCCTATAACCCCCATATTGTTATTATTGTGCCCTTAAAATATTATTGTTAGCTCGGCTAGGATTACATTGTGGCCCCATGGACTCCTATATATAGAAAGGAGCTTTTTTAATTTGTATCATCCAAGAATTGTTCATTCATGTAATGTATTGGAGGTTGCCCCCTCGAAGTGGCTTATTTATAAGGCATTGATATATCTTTTATTCTATTTTTGGAGCTAGTTTCACAACATTGTAGAAGTTGTTTGGTATGCGCTACGTGTGTTAGTAGGGAATTTTACATATTGGTGTATGAACAAGGCAAAGATTTTAGGTTGGGTGGAGAAAAATTGGAGCTTGTGGTTGGGATATCAGCTGATTGTAAAGTCTATGAAGGGTAGCTGGTTTATATTTCTTTTAAAAACCCCGGAAGATGCTACTAGGGTTCTTGCTAGTTTTTGGTGCTGTGGGAAGGGCAACCTTATGTTGAGGTGTTGGATGGTAGGTTTCAAACCTAAAAAGGCTTTTTTCTCTTTTCGACATCTGTGTGTCCTGCTGCTGAGACTCCCATTCCAATTTTGGAATCAGGAGGTACTTACAGCGATTGGAAATTGACTGGGGAAGTTCCTTTATGTGGAGGATAAGCTTTTTGAGAAGATGGAGCATCACCTTGCTAAGATATACATGGAGGCGGATGTGTCGGGGGGCCTATTTGATTCTATTGAGGTGACTTAGAGGAATAAGGTGTATAGACTTAAGTTGGATTATCTTGGAGTCCCTTTCCATTGTGCTTTCTGCCACTATATCGGACACTTAAAAAAACTGTTCAGGATGGCCGGAGGAGTCTTTATCTAGCGAGGAACCGACTGATGTTGTTTCGGATCTAGATTAGGACATGTATGATGGTCCTCTCACGAGCTCTCATGGAAATGATGTGGACTCAGAGGCGCCTTTTTTGGGTAAGCTTAGAAATATAAATCCCTCTCTGTATCATTCACTTTCAATGCTTGAGATTGAATTTCTCAAGAGCTTGCCTTTTCTTAATTCGTCTGGGTTCTTTGGAAATCCTTCTGATGAGGGTTTGGGGTTTTTGAATGTGGATGATGGGATCCTGAAAGGGAACACTTCTGGTTTGGGGCATGTAGTGTCGTTCACACAGAACACTAATGTTTTGGGAAACCCTAGTGTGATGGGGGAGGGTTTCACTGTGGCAGGAAAGGTTTTTGATAGCACTCTTCTATCAACTTCGGCTTTGGGTTCCCAAATGTCCTTCGTTATGGCTGTGGAGTTGAGTGGGAGTGGTACAAAATCTATAAAAGATGGAAGCTATATAGGTTTAATGTCCTCGGTGCTGGGGACAGGAGGACAAATGGATGAATTTATTCATACTTTTGTTCGAACTTATCGGGATGCGGTTCTGAGAGAGCCCTTGGAGGTATTTGAGGCTGACTCGATTAGAGGGAAGCTTTGGGACTCAACATTATTCCCCGCTCCTTATTGGGAAGGGGGCTGCTAGGGGGGTATTCAACAGGATTTTTCGCCTGTTAAGACCCAGAGCACGAGGAAAAAAATGGTTGGGGAGGCATCGGGATCATCTGTCTCTTCTTCTGCTAGGCCGCTTAGAGGTATTGGCCACCAATTGGTGGATTCATGAAAATTCTATCTTTGAATGTGTGATGCGTGGGAGGGGCCCCAAAAATTGCTACTATCAAGCTACTGTTATTTTTTGTTCGTTCGGATTTAGTACTTTTTCAAGAGACTATGGTGGAGGCAGCAAAATCTAGGGAGGTTTTGTTGGGTCTTTTCCCGGGATGGGAGCTCTGTTCGAAAAATGCAAAGGGACTTTCGGGGGTCTCTTCTATGCATGGAAGAAAGTATGTTTTGATTTTTTCCCTTTGTTAATTGAGGCAGAGATTTTTCTTGATGGTTTTAGTGAGGATTTGGGGATTCTTTTGAAGGTTCTAAATTTCGATGCTCCTTATTCAGAGCGTCAAGTTTTTTGGGAAAATTTATTTAATTCTGGTTTTCTTAGTGACCTAGCCCTTATCATTGGGGGTGATTTAAACTTTTGTCTTGATGAGAGGGAGATTTGGGGGCTCTCGGCTAGGCCTGATCCCTTGGTGGAATTTTTCAGAATGCTTTTTCACTCTGTTGATTTTCTGGATATTTGGGATGAAGAGTTAGTGCCAACATGGAAAAATGGGTGTAAGTATGGTTCATACATAGGGAAGAGACTTGATCATTTTTTGGTGGCGGAACATCTCTTTTCTTCTATTAATTGCCATCAGACATGGGTTGAAGTTTTTGCAATTTTTTATCACCTGCCAGTTGTACTTGAGGTCAGGGAAGGCATGAGATATTCAAAAGTTCCATTCAAGTTCAATTCTGCTTGGTTAGGTTTTAAAAGATTTATTATTTGCTTTGTGATTTTAGGTACATGAGTTTCGAGGGGAGGGTTTCAATCCTATGCAGGGACTTATTGCAAAATTAAAAGGATTGAAGTCAAAGATTATCTCTTGGGAAAAGACACAAAAGAGACAAAATCGAGCGGATTTGTATCAAATTGAAGGAGAGATATCTTCTATTTTTGAAAAATTGAACCACTCTGTATGGGAGGTAAATCTGGGAGACAGATTGATCCACTTAGAAGGAAAGAGGAAGGAATTACTATTGTTGGAAGAAGTTTCATTAAAACAAAAAAAATAGGGTTCTTTAGCTCAGTTGGGTGACTCAAATAGACCTTTTTTCCATAAATTTGGAGAACATCGTAGAAATACGAATTCCATTTGGAGGTTGAAGGAAAGTTCAGGTACTGTGGTGAAGGTACAGGAAAATTTGGAACGTGCAGCGGTGGACTACTTCAAAAAATTTTCTTCAGATCCAGGGGAGAATGTGATACTTGAACAGATAGTTTGTAAAATTGTACCCATAGATGTTTGAGGAGGAAGACAATGTTGTGGTTGAGGCCTCGGTGACATTGGCGGAGATAAAAGGAGTTATTTAGAAATTTTCTAAAGAAAAGAGCCCGAGACCGGACGGTTTCACTGTGGAATTATTTCTTTATTTTTTTGAGATCATGGGACCTAATTTGCTAGCAGTTGTTGAGGACTCAAGGAAAACAACATCGGTTTTTGGCGGTATGAATGCCACTTTTTATTGCACTAATTTCAAAATGTGACTACCCTGGTAGTTTAAATGAGTATAGACCAATTGCGTTATGAAATTTGGTCTATAAAGTGATAACCAATATTATCTCAAATCGTTTGAAACCTTTTTTTTCAAAGGTGTAAACGGACAAAAGGCCATTGTCCTAAAATTGGATATGCAAAAAACATATGATTGTGTAAACTGAGACTATTTGAGACTGATACTCTTGCAAATTGGTTTACACCTCCACATGCTGAATTGGATTCTCGAATGTGTTACTTCTCCAACATTTGTTGTACTTATTAATGGAAGCCCTTCACCCTTTTTCAAAGGATCCAGGGGCTTAAGACAAGGTTGCCCAATGTCTCCCTTGTTTTTTATCCCGTTGATGGAAGGGCTAAGTCTAGCACTTCTTAAAGAAGTTCAGAATGGTACGCTCAGTGGGGTAAAAGTGGAAGTGATCAGTAAATTGCTTCATATATTATTTGTGGATGATGTACTTATCCTAAATCTGGGGAATCTTCAATAATGGAATAAGATAAAGGAGGTTTTGTCTTATTTTTTCCATGTTGTGGGTTTGCGTATAAGTACATAGAAATCTGAAATTTTGTTGGAATGGGTTTGAAGAGGAGAAAGTGGAAATTTTACAAAATTTATTGGGTTATCAATGCCAACCTCTGTCAAATGGTTTCAAGTATTTGGGGGTTTATTTGAAACCTGATAGCTATGTTAATCACAATTGGAAATGGCTTATTGCTAAATTGGAAAGACATATAAACCATTGGACCAATCGATGGTTGTCTTTGGGAGGGTGCATTATATTGGTAAAATCTGTCTTAGATGCTCTACTGGTTTATTGGATGAGCCTGTATTCTATCCCTGCACAAGTTCTAGATACTCTGAGAAAAATATTCTTTTCTTTTTTGTGGACAGGGGCAAAACAGAATGAAGGTATATATCTTTTCCCCTGGGAAACATTGGTGAAACCTATATGTTTTGGTGGTTGGGACATCAAACATTTGCCGACTTTCAATCTGTCCCTTCTGGCAAAGTCACTTTGGAGAGCCCTTTTTTATTCTGTATTTGGGGAAGCATTATTTGTAGAAATTATCTGAAAGGGGTGTTGGTGCCCATTGGGTTACGTTGATCAGTAAAAATGGGCTCTATTGCCTCGGCGATTTGGAGGATTTTGTGTCGTGCCCTTCCCATCCTTGAAGCCTAGTTGGCTTGGGTACCAGGAAAAGGCCCTCTGGTTCGGATAGGGGTTGATGGAATCTGGGGGTTGACGGATATGTCCTACTTATCTCATGAATTGGTTCAGCTGCTGAATAGGAAAGGGTACCATTTTCTGTTTCAGATATATAAATATAATCGAGATGGTATTGGCAATTGTTGGCTTTGAGCCGGAACTTTGGGTATTACTGGGGTCTACAAATATGAGTGGGATGCCTATGTGGAGTCTTTGGGAAGTTTTGGATTTTTTTTTAAATTTTGAAGAGGACAAGCTTTGTTGGTCATGGAACGGGAATTCAAGGGTGATCACTGTAAAGGGGGCATATGAGGCTTTGGCATGGGAAGAATGGAGGAATACTAGACACTAGTGGGAATTATCTCTTTGGACACTTAAAATGCCACTTAAGATAAAATGTTTCAACTGGTTACTTATGGCACGAAAAATATTAACATGGGAGAATTTGAAAAAAAGAGGTTATGCTAGGCCAGACATATGTGTTCTGTGTAAAAACAGGATGAAACTATAAACCACTTGATTTTGGAATGTGAATTCTCACGTCAGATTTGGCAGGCAGTGAACCAGCACTATCAGATTGTTTGTAGTTGGGAACAGGAGGATTTTACAATAGGGCTTCAGAGATGGTTTTTAAAATTCCTGGAGCATAAAATCCTTCCCTTTTAGGTTCCTTGGTGTATTTGAATTTTCAGAAATACACTGAGTTTTGACAGGAATATCGTGGGGAATACTAATGGATTGATCCATCAGATAATGGCAAATTTTACTTTGGAACCAAAGGAAGAAAAAAGCCAAGAACACTGAAACTATCGACACAGATTGAAAATCATATTTGTTGTTTCTTTGATGGTGCTGCAAAATCTTCTGCCTTAGTATGTGGAGCTGGAGGTGTCCTTTGGTTAACTGATGGTAGGAAGCTAAAATGGAAATTAAGGATTGGAAGAGGGACAAACAATAAAGTAGAATTAATGGCTTTATGGGCTACATTGTTCATTGCTTTTAGAGAAGGTTACCAGCGGTTACAAGTTATGGGGGATTCTCATATCATCATTGACTGGTTATTGGGTTCTGCGGATTTGCAAGCTGAGGGTCTTTCCTGGTGGAAAAGGAGAATTAGAGACTTGGAAAAAAACTTTAGCTCTATTTATCCAATACATATCTTCCGAGAGTTGAATATGGAGGCAGATATGCTCTCAAAAGAAGCATTACTTTGGAGGACCGGGGAGTTTATCTGGTGGGACACGAGAGATGGGAGGCAAGGGCCTCAACATCATTTTCAGGTTTTTAAAAATATGCCGGAATGAAGATTGTAGATGAATGATGTTTTTGTTTTGATGAATATGATGTAAATAAGTTGTAGAATGATAAAGAAGAACAGACAAAAGGTTTTATATAAAATTATATTTGGTTTGATTTTGAATAGGAAAGTTTTGTGAATAGCTTGATATGCAAGATGAAAGAATAGAAGATATAAAACTGGAGAAATATTACCATTTATATATAAATATATAAAGAGTTTTTTCTTGTGGAAAAAAGATTAGTTATTTATAAACCTCCAAATTTATGACCTTTGGATGGCTTTGATAAATATAAAATTAGTTAACTATGACTGCTGCAGTGGAGTACATAGGTTCATTTCCATATACTTCACTTTGTACAAAGCCAGCTCGGAGGGGATTAAAATCTCGTGGCATTTTCCAGGTATAATACACTTCAGTTCCACGAAATTTCCATGCACCCATATCAAAAGGGAGTAGTCTAAAAAAAACCCATAGAATAATCTAGAAATTCTGGTAAGATTATAAAAAAATCGGGCAAAGAGTTTTGAAAATCTAGGTTACAATTGTTAAACTTGAGTATTTTAAGTGCCTTAAAGGTTTTTGATGGTGTTGAATCTATTTCCACCATAAAAAAAATGCAATTCAAACACTCAACTACCTACTTTTGTGAGTTTTTTTTTACCTATTCCAAACTATTATGTTGAATCCATAGACAACTCCCATAAAAAATAAAAAAAATTAAGATATTAAACTCAAGAACATAGATTAGACGAATGGAAAAGGGCCGACAACAAGACGATGTTTCGGTTGTGACGTTGTCAAATGGCATTTTCCAAGTATAATACACTTTAGATCCATGAAATTTCCATACACCCACATCAAAAGTTGGGGGATTAAAATCTCATGGCATTTTCCAGGTATAATTCAGCTCCACGAAATTTCCATGCACCCACATCAAAAGTTATATCGTCAAAGTTATGTCACCTAGTTCCTCCATCAAGGAATTCATGAAATCTCATGGCATTTTCCAGGTATAATACACTTCAGATCCAAGAAATTTCCGTATACCCACATCAAAAGTTGGGGGATTAAAATCTCATGGCATTTTCCAGGTATAATTCAGCTCCACGAAATTTCCATGCACCCACATCAAAAGTTATATTGTCAAATTCTGAATTTTTTCTTCGTCATGGCCGGCTGTCATTTTCAGGTAAATGTTTGCAGGTATAATACTGTTCAGCTCCACGAAAGTTCCATACACACACATCGAAAGTTATATAGGCAAATTCCGATTTTTTTCTTGTTCATGGCCAACTTTCATTTTCAGGTAAATGTTTGAAGGTATAAGACTCTTCAGCTCCACGCGGAAAGTTCTATACACCCACATCGAAAGTTGTATAGGCAAATCCGATTTTTTTCTTAATATGGCTGGCTTTCATTTTAAATGTTTGCAGCATGAGATTGTAAGGTAAATGTTTGTAGGCACATAATTGAGATTAAGAGAGAAACAAAAGTTCTATTTATCACGAGCTGGATGTAAGTCCTCTCTGGATTGTGTTTTGAAATGGATTTATTCAAGAATTGGGCGGGAAGCCGAGGTGTCATGCAATTGTTGATCATCAAGCTGGTTTGCTGCTTGGCATGGTTGTCAACTGTTGAACTCCCTCCATTAGAACTCCTTCATGCATTAGAACTCCGTCAATTATTTGCTGATGTTGTAATGTTGTCAAATGGCGCACCGAATTCTTCGATGAGGGAATTCATGAAAGCCAATGCCAATTATGCACACTCCATCCTATTGGAATTCCTTCCATTCAGCGCTTCAGGGACGTGTGAGAGTCACGACTGCAATTGCATTGTCTTCCCTACAGTCGAAACGATCACAAGGATGCTAACTTGTCGGATGCCTGGTACATTGAAGCGCCACTCTGATTCCAGCTGCTTACTTCCATGTCTGACATGCCTCACAAACCGCTGCCATGGGTGCAACGAGGAGGGCCTGTTGCGTGCGGAAGGCTCGTTGCCTGTGGAGAGAGGGAGCGACTCCAAGTTGGTATCTGAAATTCTTGATGAAATCGGTGTCCGTTCCATCAAGCCAATTTGCATTTGCATTCCAATGCATGGCGCCCACAATGATGTGTGGACAAACGTATTAATACGATCTTTCAGGTCCAAAGATGCCGATGGTAGAGGAGTGAGAGTCATGGCTTCAGAAGCCTTAGAAGGTTACTTGGCTGGAGCTAAAGAAGGCCAAGAGGGATCTACAGAATACAGCACTTCCTCTTTCATGGTGCCAAGGTTGACCGAAGTAGTAATAAACCTTCTCCTCACTTTCTGGTTCAGAGTGGATGGGTTTTCCAGCGCTCTTGTTGCCAGGAGGACAGTAAGAGATTTTCTTGTGGACACTAAAGGAAGTGGATTTGCTGCCAATGCATTTCTAAGCGAAGCTATGGTAAAGTCTGATGACAATAACACCCAGGTGCCAATGATTTTCTGCATCAGAAGCTTGTCGTTTATGGTGGGTTTTGTAAATTTGATTTCATGTATTGGTAGTTCCCCGCCACCTTCTATGCCTATAATTGTCGCCATAATCGCAGCCATCGGTGCAGCTCTGGGGATGGATCTGGTATTCATGGATTTCTTCATGGCACCTGTTAGAGAAAAGGTATTCATTGCATTTTTCATGTGTACCCTTCCCGTGACTTTACCAGCTATACTCCTAATCCCAATGTGCCGAGGAGTACTTCATACTTATCCAATGGCACTCACATTGTTGTCAATCGCTTGGGCTTTGGAGATTGCGTGCATTGTATCATGGAGCACAGTGGCCGGAACCCTTGGGATAAAGAGTTTCGGGAGATGGATATACAGTGCTTTTCACATACTGGTTTGGCTGAAATGGGCAGCTGGTAGTATTCTTCTAAATACAGAGATTTCAGTAGAATTTTTTGGGAAAATCCCTAAACAACGGGGAATTTTCACATACGCTTCTGCATTCTTGCTGAATGCTGTGCTCGCTGGAGTTCTATGCAAGTGGGAACCGTGGCCATTGAGAAAGAATCGTTTATTTTCAAGAAAAGTAGGGCCGTAGTCTTGTAACTAGATTTTTTTATTCCAAAGATTGACGTGATGCCTTCAGTGATGTGATAATTGATTTGATGTCTTATGGTGGTCTGATATGTAATTGGTAATCGATTTGATGTCTTATGGCGATTTGATATGTAATTTGGTAATTGAATTCTATTTTTCAAATTTTCATATGTTTTTGGAATTGAAGTTTAAGTTTAAGCTGTGTAACTCTATATAACAAGGACATACACATTAATAAAAGTACGGCACTCATTTTCATATAACATTTTCAGTCTCTCAGAATAATCAAAATTTAGTAATGGAATAAATAATTTTCTTTTATAATTGAAGTTTAACCTGTGTTAGTGTAAGTGTATATAACAAGGACAAACACATTTTACCACATTCATTTTCATAAAAAAAATTTGATCTCACCCAAAATAATAAAAATTTAGTACTAAATCTATTGAATAAATGATTTTCTTTTATGCCATTAAACAATCCGATATATAAAGATAAATGAGAGATATTATTACAAATAATTTTATATAAATAATAAACAATCTGATATATAAACATAAATGAGGGATATTATTACAAATAATTTCATATAAATAATAAATATTTAGCTATTATTATAATATTTTATGTTTCTTGCATGCGTTTAAAGCTTAATTAGTCTTTTCTTTTTCTGGTCTTCATATCAAAATTTTCTATTCACATATATCTCTACTTTTTATAAATTCTAATAGAAATATTACTTCTCTTAAATTTCAAATTTTCAAAAATAAAATAAAAATAAATATGAAAATATTTTTCTTTGTGAGTGTAAATCTAAAGGGGTCAAGGCCATTACTAGTAAATATATACCTAGGTTTGATATTTCACCTTATAAACCAAAAATTCCAAAGTAAAAGACAACCTTATCCTAAAACTTGGTGCATATAATTGTCTCACAACTTTATATTTTTGAATAAATAAATGCCAAACACGCGGATCTTATTTACATGTCCCTTGTTCAAGACCCAATCCATATATAACTTGAAAAATGGCTCACAATGTCAACATGATAATAACTTCCACTTTTCTGACAATAAGTAGTAATATATTTAATATGAAACCATTGTTACAACCCATGGAACACTAATTACCATCTTTCACTTAGCTTGCAATCAAGGGAAATTTAGATTCTTCTTAATGTTCACACTAGCTTCAATTCAATTTGCAAGCTGGTTACAATCTATGGAACCTACCACTTAGGTCACAGCCAAGGGAAACTTGGATTCCTTGTTAATGTTGACATCTTCTTCCATTTAGGTCGCAAACAATGGAAAATTGGATTCCCTGTTAATGTTGATGCCAGGAGAGCGCAGAGACGGAGCGCGGCGGCCCAGATGTTTGAGACCTAGGGTTCTCGACAGACCCTGCAACGGCTCTGCTTCTGGTGCAGCTTGCTACACTAGTGACATTCCTTCCCCCTACAACATCGAGATCGGTCTGCTGCCTGCCTTTACCTAATGGCTCTCCCATCAGGGGGGGGGGATTATGCCTCCCCCTATAGGCAATCAAGCACCTGTTAACCCTGACTCTACACAAATTCCGTCCTCTATCGCTGCAGAGCACCAACATGTTTCTTTAGCTACACAGCAAGACAAGTCTCAGGAGCCTCTGGACAATACGGTGCTACCAAAGGCGACTTCAGCTACCTGTCGGCCCATTGCGGCAGAGCGTCCTAAGATAGATCTGCCAAGCCACCGTATCAATGCCCAAATACACTACATGAAAGATTATGCACTCATAGACAAATTTTTCGGCTTCTGGCCTACTAAGAAAGCTTTGCATGGTTGGATAGCCTCCAAATTGAAGCCAAAGGGACATGTCACCCTTCAGTTAGGGCCAAAAGGTTTTCTCAATGCCATTTTTAACTATATTGAAGATATAAATCGAATCTTAGATGGAGGTCCATATTTTTTCAACTCAACAGGCCTTTATCTCTGAGATTGGGTTGAAAGATTCAATCTAGACAAAGAAGATTTTAGCTGGGCGCCCGTATGGATCAGGATGTACTCCCTACCCCTGGAATATTGGGATGAAGAATCGCTAAAGGACATCGGAAATGGATTAGGAGAGTTTATAAAGATTGCAGAGGAAACTAAGCTCAGAAGATACAGTTCGTATGCCAGAATATGCGTCTACATGCATTTGGCCAAGGCCCTCACGGATTCAGTAAGTCTTTATCATTATGAATTTGAATGGATACAACCCATTGATTATGAAAATGTCCCTTTTCATTGTAGAAAATTCCATGCTCATGGATATCTCTTTCAGGATTTCCCTTTAAATCTCTCCACCAAACCTAATGTCACCACGAAATCCTCTGACTCAGAGGGGTTTACAAAAGTTCCCAACAGTAAAAAACATCATAAGAAACCCCCATCTACCTCCAAGATCCCCAACCAAACCCCCAACATTCCTTCAACCAGTAACAACTTTGATATCCTTGCGAAGAAAACATAGCCTGATAGTGATCCTCGCAAACAACCTGAGCTTTCATCAATGTCGTCCACCTCAGATCTCTCTTCTGATCTCCCCATACCTAAAAATTCTTCAAATGCTCCTCAAGAATCTTTAAACCCCACTCCCAATCTTAGTAAGGAAACAGATCTGGTTATCTAGCAACCTAACAGTATGGATATAGATGGATTAGCTCCAGAGGGTAGTCATCCCAACCACATGGAAGAGGAACCTGAAAGTATTGATATGGGAGATCTGGACATCTTCGGTGTCGAGCAAGCCTGCAAAAAGAAAGAGTATGAAAAAATAACTGCCAAACAGATAGAAAGCTTAGAGGTGGTTCTCTTTCGAGCACAACAACAAAGATCATTGGGCATACAACTAGGTAGTCATTGGGATGGAAAAAAAAATCCTTAAAGAAACCAAGAAAAGGGGAAGAAAAACAGATCTTCAAAGAACCATCATCATTGGGGAAATGCTGATGGAATATGGAAGATATCCCAAGCTGACCAAGTTTTACCAGCCACTAGTCAATAGTTCTTAATGAAACTCAACTCTTGGAATATAAGAGGACTAAATAGTCCCACGAAATATAGAATGATTAAAAACATGATTCGGCAAGAGAGACCTCAAGTCTTCTTCATGCAAGAAACCAAATGCAATAGTAACACCCTCGGCTCCATCCTCTCCAGAGCTTGGCCAGGATGCCATTCTATTACTGTTGATGCCTCAAGTGCTTTGGGCAGCCTAGCTATCGCATGGGACCCGCAAGCAATCTCTCTCACTGATGTACATGCCACACAAAACCTCATTCAGGCCACATTCCATCTCATAGGATCCAACATTCATGGTCACCTCACTAATGTTTACTTCCCTCAAGACCCTCTGCAAAAAATCGCATTGCTCAACACTATGGAAGCTCTCAATTCAAACAGAACTCATCCACTCTGGATCATGGGTGGGGACTTTAATATAATCACCAAACTAGAAGAAAAGAAAGGAGGATGAGCCAAGTTGGAGATGGAAAGCAGCCACTTCAAGGATTTCATTCAAAATAACTGGCTAATTGACCTTCCCTTCTCTAATGGCATGCACACATGGAACAATAAGCATTCTGGATCTCAACAAATTGCTTCCAAGCTGGATCGATTTCTTATTTCAGAAAATGCAATTCACATTGGAGGAGATATTCTCTCCTCCATTTTGACACTCTCAAGCTCTGATCATTGGCCCATTTCACTTCAATGGTTGCGACCTGGGGACTCTACCAAACAACCCTTCAGATTTGAAGCCTTTTGGCTCACTCATCTTGATTTCAAAGGCATGGTTACCAAAGCTTGGAAAAACTTCACTCCTCCTGCTAGCTCCAATATGTACCAATTCCATCAACATCTTAGAAACCTCAAAATACAGATTAAGAAATGGAATCACTCTATTTTTGGGAATATTTTCCAACAAAAAAAGGTTCCAGAACAAAACATGTCTGAGCTTCAGCAGCGTATAATCAATGAAGGAAGAAATGAGTCTTTGGAAACTCAGGAAAAAAACCTTCTCACTCAGATGGAAGAAAGAAGAAAGCAAGAGGAAATCCTCTGGAAGCAGAAATCCCGAATAAGGTGGTTAAAAGAAGGGGAGAGAAATACCAAATTCTTTCATCACTCAACCATTCAAAGAAGAATGCATAATAAGATCACTCAGCTACAAAAACAGCATGGAGAAAGGCTGGAAGAACATGAGGATATAGAGAAAGAGCTCCTTAATCACTTCAAAAATGTTCTTCATGAGACCTAGGAGAGCATACAACTGGAAATAAGCAGGATTCTACAACACATTCCTAAGATAATTGATGAAGAACATAACCAGATGCTTCTCCGCCCTGTCACTCTCAAGGAAGTTGAAAAAGTGATGGCTCAATTTAAAGACGGCAAAGCTCCAGGACCGGATGGCTTCACCTCCAAATTTTTCCATCACTTCTTAGATCTAATAAAAATGGATGTGTGGTAACTAGTAAATGTTGGGTGTGGAGCCTGATTATCTTGTTTATTTTGTATCACAACGTTGGACCCTTGTACCTTAATGGGGCGGCAACGCCAACCGTAATTAAACGCTGCCTGGGCAGTCCATGGGGGGGGTTACAACTTTATGGAGCCCCCCCTGGCGGGGGGTTTTGGGGGCAACGCCCCCGAAGCTAAAAATAGATGTAAGATTTCCTTGTAAAAGTATAGTAATTTCTAGTCAATCTGGGCCGTTCATTAGGCGGATGATCTGACGATAGAAGTTATGTTTATTTTAGGGTTTTTGACCTAGAGGGAAACCCCTCGCTTGTATGAGGGAATCGTATTGTGGCAGTGTATTGTATGTGTATTCTCGGAGCGAGAAACAGATATGGAGGCTGTGAGAGAGAACAGAGGATATTACAACGGATCTACTGTAGGTTCTGTCTCTTCTTTTTGCTGGATAATAGAAAGGAAGGACTGGCTATTCGGGGTGGACGTAGCCCAAACTAGGTGAACCACGTATATATGTGCCTCTCTGCTTTTATGTGTTTTGTGTGCTTGTGTTTTTCGCATATTTTTATGTGTTTCATTTCTCTGTAATATTTAATTTTCTAACAACTGGTATCAGATCCGAAGGTCTATTTGGCTGATAAACTCGCAGGAAAGAAGGGTTCCTAGTTCGAGTGGGAGCAACGACAGAAGATGGTAAGTTTAGGGTCAAGAAGTTTAACGGCCAAAACTGCCCCCTGTGGAAGATGTAGATGGAAGATTATCTGTATCAGAAAGATCTGCACCTACCATTAAGTGGAAAAACAAAGAATCCGATGGCTATGATAGACGCAGAATGGGAGATTCTTGATAGAAAGGCACTCGGAACAGTACGGTTGTGCCTAACGACATCGGTAGCCTTCAATATTTCGAAGGAAACAACAACAAAGGGTTTGATTAAGGCGTTGGCGAAATTATATGAAAAATCCTCGGCCTCAAACAAGGTATTTCTCATGAAACGTTTATTTAATATGAATATTTCGGAAGGTGGATCTGTTGCAGACCATTTAAATGATTTTAATACAGTTACCAGTCAATTAAGTTATGTAGGGGTAAACTTTGATAATGAATTTAGGGCTCTTTTATTTTTGTGCTCATTGCCAGAAAGTTGGAATGGTTTAGTTATGGCCATTAGTAACTCTGTCTCTCGATCTAGTACTTTAAAGTTTGATGATGTTGTCGACGCTATCCTTAGCGAGGAAATGCGACGGAAAAGCTCCGATGAGACCTCGAGTAATGCTTTGAGTGCCGAGTCTAGGGGAAGAATAATGGAAAGGGGAAAGAGCTCAGGATATCGGAGTAAATCAAGGAAAGGTAGATCCAAGTCCAGATTAGGGATAGTCTGCTAGAAATGCAAAAAGAAATGACACCTGAAGAAAGACTGCAGATCTTGGAAATGAAAAGAAGGAGATGCACAACAAGAAAAAAACCATGAAGAAAATGTGACAGGTGATGTGTTACAAGATGCTTTGATTCTTTCTTTCAAAAATGTTACTAATTCTTGGGTAGTAGATTCAGGGGCCTCATTCCATGCCACACCTAATAAGAAATATTTTCATGATTGTGTTCAAGGAGATTTTGGGCAAGTCCGTTTGGGTGATGATAAACCTTGTAAAATTGTTGGAATGGGTAAATTTATTGTAAAACAATGGAATGGAAACCAATGGCTATTAAAAGAGGTAAGGCATGTTCTAGATCTGAAGAAAAATCTGATTTCAACAAGGCAGTTAGGTAGTGAAGGTTGTGTGATAAATTTCACAGATAAAACTTGGAAGGTCACCAAAGGAGCCCTGGTAATAGCAAAAGGAGAAAAGGTTGGTACATTGTATTTATGCAATGGTATTTATAACTCTGTTAATGCTTTAACTTCCAAAGGAGTAGATGCAGCATTATGGCATCATAGGCTCGAACATATGAGTGAGAAGGGGATGAAGATTATTCACTCAAGAAATTTGTTGTCGGGTTTGAAGAATGTTGATTTGGATTTCTATGAGAATTGCATTTATGGAAAACAGAAGAGAGTCATATTTCTCAGAGTTGGGAAAGAAAAGAAGAGAGAAAAATTAGAGCTTGTGCATACAGATGTATGGGGACCTACTCAGGTATCATATTTTGGTGGCTCTTGTTATTATGTTACTTTTATTGATGATGCAACTAGAAAAACTTGGATTTATTGTATTCAGAATAAATCTGATGTATTTGATACTTTCAAGAAATGGAAAGCTTTGGTTGAGATTGAGACAGGAAAGAATTTGAAGTGTCTCAGATCAGACAACAAAGGTGAGTATTGCAACAAAGAGTTTGATAGGTATTGTTCAGAGCATGGAATTCGCAGAGAGAAGACAGTTCCAAGAACACCACAAGAAAATGGTGTGTTAGAAAGGATGAACAGAACAATCATGGAGCGTGCAAGGTGCATGAGATTGCATGCAGGATTTCCTTTACAATTTTGGGCAGATGATATAGATACTATTGTTTATCTAATAAATAGAGGGCCTTCAAGTTCCTTGGATGGTGGTATTCCAGAGGAAGCATGGACAGGGAAAAAGGTAAACTACTCTTTTTTAAAGCCTTTTCGCTGTGAGGCCTTTCTCCATATTAATAAAGAAAACAGAAAAAAGCTTGAGGCAAAATCAAAGAAATGTACCTTTATTGGATATGGTGTTAATGATTTTGGTTATCACTTATATGATTATGAAAATCACAAAATCATTAGGAGCAGAGATGTAATATTCAATGAAAAGGTATTGTATAAGAATCAGTTGCATGAAAAGAAATAGGAAAAAGAAAACAAAGAATACACAGTTCTTGACGAGATCACAGAAAAGGTAAAGGTGCTTGAAAATAATAATAATCAAGAGCCACAACAACAAAAACCACCACAACAGCAACAGGCACCTCAAAAAACTAAAAGTGGCATTAGAAGATCTACCAGGATAAGTAGACCTCCTGAACAATACTCTCCTTCATTATATTATTTATTGTTAATTGATTTTGGTGAACCTGAATCTTATGAAGAAGAAATGTAGGTTGAAAGCAGGAAGAAGTGGGAGCTAGCCATGGAAGAAGAGATGGACTCCTTAATGCATAACCAAACTTGGGACTTAGTCAGGTTGCCTGCAGGTAAAACTACATTGTAGAATAAATGGGTTTACAAGCTGAAGGAAGAAGATGGAGGAAAACAGAGGTACTAAGCTAGACTTGTGGTGAAGGGGTTTGTACAAAAGAAATGTATTGATTTTGATGAAATATTTTCTCCTGTTGTTAAGATGACTTCAATCAGAACTATTTTAAGTCTTGTAGCAGCGGAATATTTACATCTTGAACAGTTAGATGTAAAGACAACATTTATCCATGGAGATTTGGAGGAAGAGATCTATATGGAGCAACCAGAAGGATATGAGGTCAAAGGGAAAAAAAAATTAGTGTGCAGGCTAAAGAAGAGCTTGTATGGCTTAAAACAGGCTCCAAGGCAGTGGTATCTAAAATTTGACAAGTTTATGTTTGAACAAGGTTATACTAGATGTCACTCTGATCATTGTGTTTATTTGAAAAAGAAAAATGATGGAAGCTATATTATATTGTTATTGTATGTAGATGACATGCTTGTTGCAGGGTCTAACATGCAGGAAATAAATGTGCTCAAAAGAAAATTGGCAAATTCATTTGAAATGAAGGATTTGGGAGCTGCAAAACAAATCCTTGGTATGAGGATAACTAGAGACAGGAAAAATCACAAATTAACACTGTCTCAGAATGAGTACATAGAAAAGGTGTTGAAAATATTTAATATGTAGAATGCAAAACCAGTTAGTACACCTTTTTCTAGCCATTTCAAACTTAGTAAGGAGATGTGCCCCAAGACCCAAGAAGAAATGGACTACATGTCTAAAGTTCCATATGCATCAACAGTTGGAAGCTTAATGTATGCAATGGTTTGCACAAGGCCTGATATTGCACATGCAGTGGGAGTTGTAAGCAGGTACATGAATAATCCAGGAAAAGAACATTGGATGGCAATAAAATGGATTCTCAGATATTTGAGAGGTACCACAAATCAAGCATTATGATTTGGTGGTTCAAACATTGCTCTACAGGGATATGTTGATGCAGATATGGCAGGTGACAGAGATAACAGGAGGAGCACTACAGGATATGTATTTACCGTAGGTGGAACAACTGTCAGTTGGGTTTCAAAAATCCAAAGTGTTGTTGCACTTTCAACAACAGAAGCAGAGTATGTTGCTGCTACAGAGGCTAGTAAAGAAATGATTTGGTTACAAAGGTTTATGGATGAATTGGGTAAGAAGCATGATATGAGCACATTATAAAGTGATAGCCAAAGTGCCATTCATCTTGCAAAGAACTCAGAATTTCATTCCAAGACTAAACACATACAACTCAAGTACCATTTCATACGGTCAATATTGGAAGATGGACAGTTGAAGCTGGAAAAGATACACACTAGCTAGAATCTTGCAGATATGCTAACAAAAGTTGTAACTAGGGAGAAACTGAGAATATGCTCAGTTTCAATTGGTCTTCAAGAATGACGATGAAGATGAGAAATAACCAGGTTCCAAGTGGAGTCATTGTCCAGCAAATGAAGCATCGGTGGAGTTGCTACAATCAGTCTCCAAGTGAGAGATTGTTGGGTGTGGAGCCTGATTATCTTGTTTATTTTGTATCACAGTGTTGGACCCTTGTACCTTAATGGGGCGCCAACGCCGCTCAAAATTAAACATTTCCTGGGGGGGTCTAGGGGGGGGCGGCTGCGACTTTATGGAGCCCCCCATTGGCAGGGGGTTTTAGGGGTAGCACCCCTAAAGCCAAAAACAAATGTAAAATTGCCTTGTAAAAGTATAGTAATTTCTAGTCAATCTGGGCCATTCATTAGGCGAATGATCTGATGGTAGAAGTTATGTTTAGTTTAGGGTTTTTTGCCCTTGAAGGAAACTCCTTGCTTGTATGAGGGTATTGTATTGCGGCTGTGTATTGTATGTGTATTCTCAGAGCGAGAAACAGATAGGGAGACTGTGAGAGAGAATAAAGGATATTACAGCGGATCTACTGTAGGTTGTGTCTCTTCATTTTGCTGGATAATAGAAAGGAAGGACTAGTTGTTTGGGGGTGGACATAGCGCAAATTGGGTGAACCACGTATATCTGTGTCTCTCTAGTTTTATGTGTTTTGTGTGCTTGTGTTTTTCGCATATTTTTATGTGATTCATTGCTCTATAATATTTAATTTTCTAATAGTAGAGGAATATTTGACTCTGCACTAGTTGCTCCCATCCCTCAATGCCACTTTCATAGCTCTCTGATTGACTCTACTATTAAACATGCATCCTAGCAATTTCTTCTTGAAAAACTCGAAGCCCGGCTCTCCTCTTGGACTTATCGATCCCTCAACATGGCCAGCTGTCTCATCCTTATCAAAGTTGTTTTGCAATCAATGCCCCTGTACTTATTCTCAGTTCTTGCAACACCAAAATGGGTTCTCAAATAGATCAAAGACTTGCAACGCAACTTCCTTTGGGGGTCCTCGGGGCAAAATCGAAAATGAGCACTAGTCAAATGGATGAATGTTTGTAAGCCAAAAAGGGATGGAGGCTTAGGTCTCCGAGATCCTCATCATAGTAACGCAGTGATGTGAGCCTGGATCTGGTGGTAATGGATTTCAGCGCCACACACGATGTGGGCTCTACTCTAGACTTCAAAATATGCCAACAATAGACCTCCAGAGGATCTCATCAGGCTGACAACGGTCGATGTAGGCTCCTTGATATGGAATGCCGCCAAGCAACATTGAGACATGATACAAGAGAACAGCTTTTGGGAGGTCAGAGATGGGACCACTGCACGCTTCTGGGTTGATTCTTAGCAACAAAGACCCAAGTTAGTCAAAATTATAAGACCTCAGTTACAAATGGACTTGATTAATCATTTGGCCGAAAATGTCAAACAGTACTGGTCTTCATCCACCATCCAGGGTTATCGGCAATGAAAACAAGCAGCTCACTTTTTAGACCATAGGCAGGAGGATACACACAAGGACATTGAAACAGAGCTCAATAGTAGGAAGATCAAACACTCAGAAAATAAATATATTATTCGATGGGGACATACACCTTGTGGCACGTTCACCACCAAAGAAGCTTACATGCTGATGACACCTTCCCAAGACCCAAAATATTCCCTATGGGCTCAAATATGGTCCCCTAGCATTTGGCCCAAAGTCTCCACCTTTTTATGGCTCCTATGTCATAAAATAATCCTTACTTGGGAAAATCTCATTAGAAAGGGATTCATAGGACCCTCAAGGTGCCCCAAATGCTCAAACCATAATGAAACCATTCAACATCTTATGGACATTTGTTTCCTAGCAAAAAAATTATGGGAAAAAATTAGCTTCAAATGCAAAAAAGTCGGCAGAATCTCAGGGGACTTAGTCAGCACCATACGCAATTGGCCATTAGTTCCATACAATAGTAAGTTGTTAAACTCTCTCTGGTCGCTTCTCCCGAGACTTATTTTGTGGAGGATTTGGAAAGAAAGGAACAAGAGAATTTTCAAAAATCAATGCACTCCTTTAGATACAATATGGAACAATTTTTGCCATAACATCCAAGAAACTCTGGCTCTCCATAAATGGCAGAAGGAAGATTTTCCTAATCAAAATCTGGAAAAGTCTATCTGGGAGAATTGGCAACTCTCGTTACCTTCAGGTCTCTTCAGTAATCACTCTCCTCCAACTCATCTAGACTCACCCAGCAACTAGACTCCTCCTTCTGCTAGATTGATAAAGATGAATTTCGATAGCGCTTCCAAAGGTAATCCAAGAGATGCAGGATATGGAGGTATCTTCCGGGACCATAATGGCAATCTCCTCTTGATATTTTATGGTTCGATAGGGTGGGACTCCAATAATTCAGCTAGATTTTCCTAATCAAAATTTGGAAAATTCTATCTAGGATAATTGGAAACTCTCATTACCTTCAAGTCTCTTCATTAATCGCTCTCCTCCAACTCATCTAGACTCACCCAGCAACTAGACTCCTCCTTCTGCTGGATTGATAAAGATGAATTTCGATGGCGCTTCCAAAGGTAATCCAGGAGATGTAGGATATGGAGGTATCTTTCGGGACCATAACGACAATCCCCTCTTGATATTCTATGGTTCAATAGGGTGGGACTCCAACAATTTAGCTGAATTAGAAGGTTTATGGCAAGGTTTATGTCTCGCTTAACATCACAACTATTTCCTTATTGAAATAGAAGGAGATTCTCAAATTCTCATCAATACAGCCAACCAAATTCTTATGGGAGCTCTTGCTTCCAAAGTGGCCGAGAGTTGGAGGTTGGCGATGAGATTAGAACTCATAGAACAATGGCTGAAGAATAATAGAGTGATCTCCTTTAAACATGTTAAAATATCTAGTAACAAGGTAGCGGATCTGCTGGAAAATAAAGGAGTGGGCAGTAATCAAAGCTTAACCTCAGGACCCCTCACTATTCTTAATGATAGCTCTCTCTTACAGGAATGTACCAATTTGGTGCACAAAGACACAAAAATCCTAGATGCGGGTGATTAAGAGGGGAGGCTATAAGGCGGGTTCATGGGCTGGCAAGTGGCACAGCCACATGGCCACCCACAGGTCTCAGCGGTGGGCATTAAATTGCTTCAAGTGCTCCCACAATTGCACATTAACTCCGCTCAATTTTCGATGCCATCTTCGGTCCTTCAAAATGAATTCGCCTGGTCATCTTCCTCTTTCGCCTTTGCCGTTGAGCTGTGATTTCCCCCCTGGAGTCTTAGAGCTAAGCTCCCGAACGCCTACATGGCAGCGTTGTAGTCTCCTCTGTTGCGTTGAGGTGGTTCCCAGCCTGCACTTCTCTCAGAGTCTTCTTTGTAGTTTGAATTTCATCCCTGTGGACAGACGTTCCTTAGCTTCTGGGTCCTCGGCTCAATTGGTCTCTCACCCTGCTGCTATCTCGGTTCAAAGCTCTCATTCTCCCCACCGTTCCATCATGCCCTATCTTCGACATCGAATGCGTTGTCGCCGAGGAAGCAGTAGAGGTAGAGCCACTCATCTGTCACCTTCTTCCCACTCTGATACTTCCCCCTCATCTCTGGAGCACTATCATGGATGCTATCCGGCCACTCGTAGTGGGCGTGGCTATTGAGCGATGCAAAAGGTATGAATTTTCCATTTATTTCTTTATCTTTTTCTTTAATCATAACTCCTTTATATTCTAAAATGGTAATATATCAAATAATTATAGTAGAATTAAGGAGATTAGTGATCATTGCAAATTGATTAAATATTTTCTTTTCTTCTATACATAAAATAGAAGAAATGGAAAGCCACCATTTGGGAGGAAAAGACAAAGCAGAAGCAACTGTTGTCCCTTTTCTAGGAAGCCATATCCAAAAAAGAAGATTGAGATCGAAACGCATAGTCAAGAAAAGGAAAGGAAAAGCGCGACATCAGTGCAAGAAGAAAAAAATATGACTGGAGGTAGAAGATAGAGCGAATCCCTCAAGATCTTTTGATCCTGAGGGATCGCTACTTCAAAGCTCATCTATATTCTCGTTTTGTCTGCCTGGCTGTTGTAAAAGGACAACGCTTGTAGAAATCAAGGGGATAGCATGTATTGCCATTATTCAGATTTCCCTTTTGTGTTTTCACTTTGATCATCGACTCTCGTTGGTTAAAACAGAGTGCAATTTCCTATAAACTTCTTTACACATGATTAATATATAATTCAGTTGTTGTTCCATTATTTGATACTGGAGTAGTTCGACAGTGCTTCACTAGCGGCAAAGGGCTCGGCCCTGGTGGATCCACTTTCTATTTGTACCATTACTTTACAATTCCAGTCGTGTGATGGTTTGCTTTAATTTTCATTTCCCTTAATCGTATTTCTTTACAGTTCCCTATTTTATAGTTTACTGTTTCAATATTTTATGAAATCGTTTTATTGCATAAGCTGTGATTGAACCGAATTGCCATTCCCTTCCACCATAACAAGATTACTATCCTTTGCAACTTATATTTTTATGCTATTCATTTTAAGTATAAAGCTTCGCTGCTCATTTCGGATTTTTCTGTTCATTTCTATTAAATAGCTTTGCTATTCATTCCTACTATATAAGCTTCGTTGTTCATCTCTTTCTTGCAAGTATTTGGTTTTGCTTTAGAATATTATTGTAGTGAGCGTGTTTATTCCATTTCCATTAGCAGCATCATTAATTTAATTCAGTTATCATTTCCAATTAGTTGTTTTGGTGTGGAGTGCAAGGTCAACAAATGTAAAGGACATTGGCTATTACTGTCTAAGTTCTCAGATTGAGGATCTTGTTTATGTTTGATTTCATTTACATCAGTTGACAGAGGAAAGATTTATTACTACTGCATCCTTGAGTGATGATTGTTGTAGTTTTCTGAGTGAGTGATCTAGTTTCAGAACATTAATTTTCTTGTAGTTACAATCAGATTTTATTTTCAAGCATCCGTTTACTCTTGTATTTGGAACACTGTACTGAAAATTGGAAAACATTACTCTTGGATTAAATTTCCGCCTCAGAATAAGTACACTCTTGAAATAAAAAATCGTACCTGGATTGATAATTAATGTGGGATAAATAGGAGCTAAAAAGACACTTTTTATACCTCAACATTTTGGCGCCATTGCCGGGGAGAGTGTAGCCATTTTTTTTTTTTTTTTCCTTCAGAGAGTAGTGTGATGAGTGTCTGCTAAGGAAGAACTGGGTATTAAAAACGAAAGGTAAGAACCTACGTAATGAACAAGGAACATGCTCGTTCACCTGCCCACTTCATAGCAGAACTGCGTAGAAGTCTAAGGTAGGAATGAATGCTTTCGTTTTTTGAATGACTAGAAAATATAAACAAAACAAAATTCCTCATAGACCTGAAAAACCTAAGGGACTGGTGACCCTTGGGTGAACAACCTTTATTGACGAAATCATAAGAAAATTTGAGTCTCAGTCATCTGTAGGACCTCGAATTATTACTGGTAGACGTCCTATTGATTTCCTTCAAACCGCGTGATCACCATCCATAGCTAATGCTGAGATTCACGGTGAAACTGAAGGGGTAAAACAAAGTTTTCAGGATACTGAAAATCCGCAAACAAGCCCTTCACAAGAAGGAAATTCTAGTACCCTCTGTGAAGGAGGAGGAGAAACACGGGAAATAGAAGAACCAAGATCCCCTCTTGGAGTAGTCCAAACACTAAGTAGCCCAAATAAGGGAAGTGTTGCCAAAATCATCCAAAACAAAGCTGAAGAACCTGAAAAACCAAAATCCCCTCAGATAATAGTTTAGCAAGGAACACTTATTATCCCAGACCAAGGAAGTGCTATTAAGGTCATCCCTACTCCTTCTAGTCAGCCTAGGAATAACTCCCTAGAAATCCCAGAAGGATATTGGCACATATTTGATCAAATGGCCTAGAACCAGCAAACACCTCAAACTTCCACACTGCAATATCCCATTGTGGACACTGTAGTTAATGCACCTATGAAAGCCATTCCTCTCTAGCATATTCCTACATTCCATGGCTTGACATTGGAAGGTCCAGATGCATTTCTGTTTGAATTCGATGTATTATGCCGGGGGTATGACTATACCACCGATCCCCAAAAGCTAAAATTATTTTCCTCCACATTAAAAGGAGCAGCTCTACAATGGTTTATGGGGTTAGGTGGAGGTGTTATAAATAATTGGGATGAGATGAAAGCTAATTTTCTAAAGAAATATCAGGATTATTGTAGGTCCAGGGAATCAAAGGATGAAATATTTCAAATGAAATCAAAACCTAATGAAACATTGGAGGAATATGTAGAACTCTTTCAATACAACCTCAAGAGATCACCTTATGCATATTTACCCTTACCTAATAATGTGTTAAAAACTACATTAATTAAAGGGATGAAGGAACAATGGGTTGAAACATTAAACATTATGGGCAAAGGTGACATATATCAGGAAAATTTTGCTGACATCATTGCTTTATGTATCAGGATCTCGAGAAGCAACACAAGACTAAAACCAACAGAACGTGACATGACCACAAGGGATAGCAAGATCTCCGGTGGAGGTATAACCCACGCAGAAATTGACAATCTACTAGAATATTTAAAAAATGATATTCTAGGGACTCTGACAACACAACTCGACATCATGCAAGCTAAACAAAAGCAAGAAGAAGCATAACAAAATTTGGCAATATTCTTCCCTAGATGTAGAAAGAAACACAACCATAAAGAGTGCCCGCTGGATACAATCCAAGTCTGTGCCATTTGCACGAAAGATCACTCCACATAAAGTTGCCCCTCACTCCCGGGATTAAAAGCAGTCTACAAGGAAGCAGAAGAAGAAACAGAACTGGTGTACCTACTCAATCAGTGCCATCAATGGCAACCACGACAAATAGGTATGCCCATTGCTCCATCCTCTTATTTTCAGCCTCCTCAGTATAATGCTCAGCAATATAATGGAATATAGAAAAATCAGCCACCTTTCCTCAGCTGGTCACAGTAGCCATTTCCTACATCGCCATGGCCAAATCAAACAAATCAAACCAATTGGCTGAAATTTTCTTACTGTCCACCATTTTGGCAAAATAATGCATATCCAACACAATGGTCCCCCTTCACCTCGCAGAGTCAAACCTGGCAGTTGAACTGGAAAATATCTATGAATCAACCAGTTGGAATGATTTCTCTCCCTCCACCTACACTGCTAGTGCCATATACATTGCAACAAAATCCCCAGACCAACTTAAGATCGCAACTCCCAGCCCAACCCAACCCGAACCCTAATAATAGACCAGTTCAATTTGTTCAAATAATCGAAGCACCAGAACTAGAAATTGAGTTAAGGGAGTGCAACGACCTTCAATTAAGGTTTGGGCACATAATAAAATCAGAGGGAGACAAAAATTTTCAAGTTGAAAATTCATTACCTTTAGAAAAAACATTACAAAAAGAGAATGTGGTTAGACAACAAACTCATGAGCAAGCAACTACCTCTTCTCCACCATTCCCAGAATGACTAATCATACCTCACCCAATAGAACATCTTGATTTTGATCTTCTGGGAGAACTAAAAAATTTGTGTAAAAAATTCCACTCCTCCAAGCTATCCAAGATATTCCAATTTATGAAAAAACCATCAAATAATTATGTATAAGAAAGCTAAAGATGAGAATAACAACTAATCCAACCGTCCAAGTAGTCGGCACCATATCTGACTTACTATCAGGAAGAGAAGCACCTGTAAAATATGAGGACCCAGGAAATCCTATAGTTACGGTGAAAATCAATGGAAAATTATTTCCAAATGCCTTAGTTGATTTAGGAGTTGCAATCAATATCATAACAACCACCACTTGTCAAAAACTTGGCATTACATCATTAGATCCAACCACAACCTTATTGGAATTGGATGACTGATTGGTAGTCAGGCTAGAAGGCACACTACATGATGTAATGGTATCTGTAGACTCTTGGGAATACCTTGCCGAATTTTTGATTATTAACCCCAAAAACCGGCTAGATGGACACCCTTTAATCTTAGGTAGACCTTGGCTAGCAACTGCTGATGCTTACATTGGCTGCCGACAAGGCAGCATGACTATAACTAGAGGGAGTAATGTCAAGAATTTAGCCTTATACCCTCCTGCCCAGCCAAGCTTAATGAAAACAAAGAAACAACCTATATCATACCTCACAGAAAACATTAGATCACCATTAACCATAGAAGATGCCCTCAAATTTAAAGACTGAACAGAGGGCGACATCATTAACAATTTCTTTAACCAACCAAAAACCAGATCCCATTTGCAATGTCACATGATTGAGGCAACATTTGATAATGAAGAAGAAGAAGATCCCCTGAAAGACACTCATGATCAATCAATACCTACCACCTCTATTTACAATAGCAAAACTATAGAAATTGAGCCAGGAAAAACTCTGAACATTAACAAAAACCTGACTGCTGAACAAGAAGAGAAGATGGTCCAACTACTGAGAAAATATAAGGAAGTTTTTGCATGGGATTACCCAAAAATGAAAGGAATTGATCCCCAGTTATGTACGCACCAAATTTATACAGAAAAAGATGCTAGACCCATTCGCCAACCCCAACGGAGATTAAACCCTCATCTTAAGGATATATTGAAAGCTGAATTACAAAAATTTTTGTATGTAAACTTTATTTATCCAATATCTGATAGCAAGTGGGTCTCTCCGCTATTAGTGGTGCCAAAGAAGAATGGAAAGTGGAGGATATGTGTAGACTACATAGAATTAAACAAAGCAGCCCAGAAAGACCACTTTCCCCTTCCTTTCATTGATTAGGTATTAGATACATTAGCAGGAAAGAAATTCTTTTCTTTATTAGATGGCTTCAGTGGATATAATCAGATTCAGATTGCCCCTGAAGATCAGGATAAGAATACTTTTACCTGTCCTTGGGGAACATTTTCTTACAGAGTTTTACCCTTTTTCCTATGCAATTCCCTTGCCACATTTCAGAGGGCCATCCTCAGCATCTTTTTAGATTTAATAAATGAAGGGCTCGAAGTATATATGGATGATTTCACACCTTATGGAGATGATTTGAGCTAGCATTAGAAACATTGGAAAAGGTGCTGCAAAGGTGTATTGCCACTAGGCTCTGATTGAGCCATGAAAAGTGTCATATGATGATGACCAAGGGACTCATCTTAGGTCATTATATCTCAGCAGCTGGAATACAGGTAGATCTAGCTAAAATTCAGATAATTTTGTTAATACTATACATTTTTCTAGGATTTTCTAGTCATTATAGAAGATTCATAGAGCATTTTTCTCAAATAGATGCACCTTCATACGCACTAATAGGGAATGTTGATTTTATTTGGACAAATAAGTGTGACCATGCTTTTGAGGATCTGAAAAAGTTTGTATCAACAGCCCCAGTGCTAAGGGGCCCAAATTGGGATTTGCCATTCCAAATTTCATCTGATGCCTCAGACACAGCTATTGGAGCAGTCCTTGGGTAGGAAGAAGATAAAAAACCATATGCAATTTATTATATTAGCAAGAATATATATCCTTCTGAATTAAAATATACAGTGACTGAATTTTTTTTTTTAGCTGTAATACATGCTGTAAATAAATTTAGACCTTTTGTGACTGGGTATCCTATAGTTTTATATACAGATCACTCTTCCATAAAATATTTAGAAAATAAACCTGTTACAAATGGTAGAGTAACAAGATGGTTGATTCTATTGTAGGAATTTGACATCACAATAAAGTATTGACCTGGAAAAGAGAATCCTGTAGCTGATTTTCTCTCATGAATGCGAAAACCAGCGGACGCAGCAGCAGTCGAAGATCAGTTTCCAGATGAAAATTTGTTTGTTGTTACTGTCAGAACACCATGGTATGCTGATGTTGCAAATTATTTAGCAGTAGGTAAATTACCCAAGCATCTAACTCCCAATGAACGAAAACAAATAGTGCAACGCAGTACTCGATTATTTTGGATTGGGGGCTACCTATTTCATATAGGAGAAGATATGCACATCAGAAGATGTGTCCGAGAAGACGAAATATTTGACATTCTGAAATAATGGCATGACGGGCCGTGTGGCGGACATTTCGCAGATTGCAGCACTGGTCACAAGGTTTTACAAATAGGCTATTACTGGCCTACAATTTTTAAAGATGCTAAAAATTTTGTACAAGCCTGTGATAGTTGCCAAAGGGCGAGATTCCCTGGATAGTCCGATGAAATGCCTTTGAATCCAAAATTAGTAATCGAGCCATTTGAGCACTGGGCACTTGATTTTATTAGTCCTATTAACCCATCATCAAATTAGAAAACATACATACTAGTTACAACAGAGTATGTTACCAAATGGGTTGAAGCAGAGGCACTTCCAAGAGCTACAGAGGACTCTGTAATACATTTCCTTTTCCAAATATTTGTGCGATATGGCCTCCCGAGGGACATAATTGCAGATGGAGGACCACAATTTGTAGGTAATAAAATCGCTGCAACATTAAAAAATTACCACATTCGGCACAAAATTACAACCCCATACCACCCACAGGCAAATTGCCAAGTAGAGAGCACAAATAAGGTGATAGAGGCAATACTTACAAAAAAAATTGCATCACACAGACGTGATTGGGCTTCAAGATTGCTAGAAGCCTTGTGGGCATACCGAACAACGTGGAGAAATACCACCGGGTATTCACCATATCAAATAGAATTTGGAAAAGAACCCATCTTTCCAATAGAATTTGAAATTCAAACATTAAGAACAACGCAGGAGGTGGGTTTGAATTTAAATGAGGCCCAGGTTAGCATATTACAATAAATCAACAAGTTAGATGAAATTAGGCTCTCAGCCCTTCAAAACATTGCATTAATTCAACAGCAGAGAGAAAAATGGCACAATGCCCTTATTAAAAAGAAAATCTTCCAGGAAGGAGATTGGGCACTCCTATATGATTCCAGGTTTCAGGATTTCCCTGGAAAACTCTAGACATGATGGCTTGGACCTTATGAGATACAGAAAGTGCATGACAATGGCACCATTACATTAACTACCATTGACAGATCTGGACATTCTTTCAAAGCAAACGGTCATCGAGTACGAATTTACCACAAACCGCTTAATCGAGAATTATTTTACCAGTAATTACGGGGAGATTCCACTATGCAGATGCTTGCGGAGGAAGATAACTCCTCCTCAGCATTAATTCACTAAACAATTCTTTTGTTTCTGAAATTTGTACATAAGATTTTCTCTTTAATTTCGCTTGTGTAAACTGTTTTTTTTTGTACAAATTTTTTTTTCCATGTTGTTCCTCTTAAGGAACAACAGTCGTTCCTCTTAAGGAACAACAATCTTGCGTGCTTATATTTTTTTGCTGTTCCTCTTAAGGAACAACAACCGTTCCTCTTAAAGGAACAACACTTCCGTCCGATTGTTTTTGTTGTTCCTTTTAAAAGGAACAGCCCTTTCGCCATTTTTTTTCACTTTCTGTTGTTCCTTTTAAGGAACAACAGTTTCGATTTGGAATGTTTTTAGGTTGTTCCGCCGAAGGACCAACATTTTATTTTGCGCTTGCTTTATCTGTTGTTCCGCTTAAGGAACATCTGTTGTTCCTCTTAAGGAACAAAGGTTTCGCGTGTATATTTTTCTTTTATTTGCTATTCCTCTTAAAGGAACCGCAGTTTTGAGTGTAGATGTTCTTTTTGCTGTTCCTCTTAAGGAACAACAGCTGTTCCATCTAAGGAACAACACTTTTTGAGTGCATTTTTTTTGTTGTTTCTCTTGTGGAACAACATTTTGAGAATTTTTGTGAATAATGTTTCACTCTTCATGATCCTTTCAAGGCAAAGATACAAATTTATGCAAGGACACAAAAATTAGAGATTACTGAAATCAACAAATCAAGGAAAAATTGTAATCTTTAAAGAAATTGCTTTGTATTGATAAGAAAAAAGGAAAGGACACAACTGTTTATATCACTTTGCTGTCTTTATCTTCACTAAGACTAATTTGATTGATTATTTTTATCATGTTGGTTCTTCCCTAATCCTCATAACTCTCTTTGAATTTTATTATTGAATAAGAATAAGGGCATATTTTCATCTATTGAGATTTTCAGACTTCTTCCACCATCCCTACTCTTAAGGAGTGTTGAGCCATCCTCTACATATAAATAGGAAAATGCTATATAAAAGAAAAGGAAAAAAGAAAGAAAAAAAATCTATATGATTACTAACAAATCTATGATTTGTCAGATGGAGGATAGGGGGTCTCATCAAGGGCCAGCCTACCATGATCATAAGGAAGCAGTGAAGTGGAATTCCCACTATGGCCACCACACCGGGGATATGATCCAATGGGCACATCAGAAAAATAAAAAGTCCTTGGAACAGGAGGTCTCATCATGAGCCGACCTGCCCACCTTTCACTCCTTCCTGGTGAATGGCATTGTGATTCATCTGGTTACCAAGCCAACACAATGGCCTCCATCCTGACATTACAAAGCACTTTCCTAGGCATATATAAAGGACTATGGTTCCAAAGGTGAAAAAACAACTTTGTCAAGGTTATAGCCACTTGTGGGCAACAGAGCTCTGCTGATGGTATTGGAGTCATATTTTTCACAAATCAATAGTAATTATAAACCATTTTCTTATATCTTTATCTTGATTTCAAATGAGATTATGCTCCTAAAACCCTTTTTTTTTAACCTCTTACACATGAAATATTGTTTAAAAATCAATCATAATGGTTCAAGTGAATAATGACCGCATAAACATTTTTACTTATGTCAGCTATCCTCTTCCCTATTTTCGCATCATTCCATAGCATTTCCATATCTATTCACGATTTTCATCATAAGCCTCAATTTCAGTAATTTGATACTTTTTGTGATCATGTCATGGATACGTATGCCTTTCTATATTGTACGATTTCTGTCCAGTACACTGCTCCTCCGTTTTCCTGGTCGAGGACGACCTATCATATTTCAGGGGGCATGCATGACTTCCAAAATACGCCTGCATACATGTCAATTCCTTATTTTCATTAGATCCCGGAAGTAGCAAGTTTAATGGTATTGATATTTTCTGATATGCGCGGGTTGCTATTCCATTGCCATTTCTATGTATTGTTGTGAAAAATTAATAGTGTGCAGAGCTTAGATGAAATGGAAGGTCAACCACTATGCAGTGAACCACAAGTACTAACAGTTTCCAACGCTGCACGAGAAATCTTGGTAAGATCAGGATGGATTACCTACCTTACACGACTACAGTAGCCCCATGAAACTGTGGCCATCAAATTTTTGCAGAATTTGTAGGAGGATCATTCCATAGTAAGAGGAAGGCGAATAACAGTAACGTATGCAGTAATTGCTAAGGTATCTGGACTACCAGTAGTTGGAACCATATGGACCATAAAAAATTGAGACTTCAAGAGGCCATAACCATCTTTCGGTATGAAGGATAGAACCTGACCATCAAAGGAAAAGGAGTCCAGCCAGCAACTCTTGGAGAACCATGGGAAAAACTACCTAGAGTAGTGCAAAGCTACATTACATGCGATGGGAGAAAGGATGTGGTAAGACCATGCCAACTCAAATTATTAGCAGTACTAAAACAGAAATGTGCTGTAAGTTTGCCTGCATATTTAAATTTTTTATTGCATGACGCTGCTTGGAGCATAAGGAAATCACGTCATACAGGAATGGTAGTAAGCCACCATTTTTTAATTCAATTAATACTTAGTTATAGTCTTGCTCAGCAGCAGACTAGTTGGGAGTAATTGGTATTTTTAATAGACGAGGGAATAGCCTTACCTGCCCCAAAATGAAAAAGAACCACCAACACAGCAAATAGACCTCTAAAACGCAGACAATCCTCCATATTGAGAAGAAGTATGGGAATATTGGGAAGCCTCCAGGGTAGCAACAACCAACCCTTAGAATTACATAGTTTAGGAGATGAGCAACCCCCGCAACCTGAAGGAGGAGAAAAACAAGAAGAGGAAGAAACTGAGAAAACCAGTGAAGAAGAAAGGGAGGAAGCGGAACCTCCCGTAACCTCCAACGCAAGTCAGTCCACCACAGAGGCCATTGCAGGAGGATGAATTAACCCAAATTTTGGCTAATATGAGTGAGTATATTCAACCCCAGAGTCTGCTCAACCTCAATATTGAGACAGAGAAATCACAGGAACACTCTGTCCACAGCAAGGATACATCCAAGGAAATGCATGATGAGGAAGAGGTAGAAGCAGAAGCCCCTCAGGAAGTGGCAGATCAAACTAGGGTTACCTCCCCTAAGGAACCTAGTCAGGATAACATGAACACTGAAGAAGTGTTCCAAACAGAGAATATGGAAACAAGCCAGGGAAAGGGCACAGTCCCTGAAGAACAAAACCCAAATGAGCAGCCAAGTCCAGAAAAGGAAACAGCTGTTCCTCCTAAGAAGAAGAAGAATAAGACAAATGAAATTAAGAGGCTGTGGAAGGAACAACAAAATTTGCTAAAATTAGTAAAACAACTCAAACAGAAGATAAGGGTCCTGAAAAGGGGGAAAATCTCTAAAAGAACCCTGAAAACACAGACTCTAGGAAATCAATATCATAAGAAGGAAACCTAGGTAGATCTTCAACCCAAAAGTGTTTTGATGGACAACGACCCTGGTGTAGCAAAACTCCAAGAGGATCTGGCATAGGCTCAGCAGGCTAGAGAAAAGCTCGAAGAAGGGATTGTTCCTAAGAAGGAATACCAAGAGTTACAACAGCAATTAAGGGACATCAATGCATCAGAGGTAGAAGCCTTCGATAAGTGTCGGAAGGCAGAAGAACAAGTTGAAAAGGTAAGGAATAGACTAAAAATAGTTAGGAGTCAAATGGATACTCTCTATTCTCTATATACAGACGTTCTAGCATGTAGGTCCCCTGCCAAAAATTATGCTTTGTTTTTGTTAGAAAGATATTTGCAGTTAAAAATTAAGGCTGTTAAGGTAGGGAAACCTATAGAATTGAAAACCGTTGATGATTTTATAAACTGCTGTAAACTCTATGGAGTAAATGTTCAGCAGTTACTCTGTGAATTTTATTTTCATAATTTTATATTGGAAGAGGAAAGGGAGAAGAATCCCAGTCCTTTTGTGGGTGATGTCCAGTATCAAGAATTCATTTTGTTTGCTATTAACCAATTAAAATGGCTCAAGGCCTATAACACTTTTCAGAGACAAGAAAACGAGTTAGACCTTTGGGTTAGGGGTGAACCGAGACACCCATTACAACTGTGGTCTAAGCAGAAAAGCTTAATGAAAAAGGAGGGTGTGATCCAGACATTGGGACCCATCCACAAAGTAATTTCCCAGCAAGGGGTAGAATATTTTCTGTCCATCAAAGACCAGGCCATAGTAGCAGCTAAAATCCGATGGAAGATTTCCAATCAGAATATTCAGGACAAAGAGCCATTCAATTAAAAAAAAATTTAAGTTAGCTGTTGATCGCCTAGTTACCTATAGTAACCTCATCTTGCGGGAAGGCCTGTATTGGCTAGGTTGTAGATTTCGAAGCCCTATTATATGGTATCCTGCAGCAGGATATAAGGCCATATATGAATTACCTGAAGGGCAGATAGGGTGTATTTTTGAAGTTTTAGCTGCAAATCATGGTTTTAGACCACTTCACGAAAATCCCTCTCCAGCCTATTCTCTAACTGCTTTTCATGTAAATTACATGGTTTTCATGAGGGCATGAAAAAGGGTAAGCAGGGGGGTGTGTTGAGCGATGGAAAAGGTATGAATTTTCCATTTATTTATTTATCTTTTTCTTTAATCATAACTCCTTTATATTCTAAAATGGTAATATATGAAAGAATTATAGTAGAATTAAGGAGATTAGTGATCGTTGCAAATTGATTAAATATTGTCTTTTCTTCTATACAGAAAATAGAAGAAATGGAAAGCCACCATTCGGGAGGAAAAGACAAAGTAGAAGCAACTTCTGTCCCTTCACCAGGAAGCCATATCCAGACAAGAAGATTGAGATCGGAATGCACAGTCAAGGAAAGGAAAGGAAAAGTGCAACATTAGTGCAAGGAGACAAAAAGATGATTGGAGATAGAAGATAGAGCGAATCCCTCAGGATCTTTTGATCCTGAGGGATCGTTGCTTCAAAGCTCATCTATATTCTCGTTTTTTCTTCCTGGCTGTTAGAAAAGGAAAACGCTTGTAGAAATCAAGGGGAGAGCATGTATTGCCATTATTCAAAATTCCCTTTTGTGTTTTCACTTTGATCATCGACTCTCGTTGGTTAAAACAAAGTGTGATTGCCTGTAAACTTCTTTACATATGATTAATATACAATTCGATTGTTGTTCCATTATTTGACACTGGAGTAGTTTGGCAGTGCTTCACTAGCGGCTGTTAGCCATCAATAAATTTTTGACTGAGAAAATGATGGCTAAAAATAATTCCTAAGCCTTCAAGAGATTGTTTTCATGAAAAACTACTCATTCTTGAAGTCTTCTTGTGCTAATTGAAACTTTGCAATTAATCTTCACTGCTGTTTCATCAAAAGAAAACCAAGTTAAGCATGTTCCCCCCTGCAAGGTTGTTCCCTAAATAACCTTCTTTTTCATCATTTCATTTACTCTCTTTTGACCCTTTTCATCCTCCACCTACCTTAGAAAATCATCTTTTACCCTTCATTTTTCCCTTCAAAACTAATAAATTCCCTTTATCAGTTTTGAAATTCCCTTTTCCCTCCTATCAGAACCCCTAAAAAGCCTAAAAACCCAACTTTTTGGCTAAAAACCCATTTTCCCAAACAAACAGGGCTCAAGCGCCTTTCGGCTTAGCCTTAGCCCCCTCATCCTTCATGAAACCACGTGCTGTAACCAAGCACTTTAAAGACTAAGCCCCTTCAATACCGCTCCTGGTCACTCATCTCTCCATATGCCCCAGTTTTGCACTTGGCGCTAAGCCCTCTCCTTCCTCCCCGATCCGTTTTTATTTTATATTTTCTTTTCATTATTTGAAAAGCCCGCTGCTCATCTTGGACCGTTCATCTAAACAGATCAATGGCTATCGCGCCCCTTTTCCCTATCCCCCTTCAGCCCAGATTCTGCTATTTATTCACCTTTGCGAATGAATCATATCCATCGATCTATTTGATCTGACGGTCCTCATCTAACCCAATGACCCAAATCCACTGGGGCCTACTATCCACCATATACAAATGCCCGCCCAATCCTACCATGACACCTAGCCTCCACTCAGATGACTCACCGTGCAAATTTTTATCGCGCTCATTCCGCATCGTTGGATCTGAACCCTCCGATCCAACGGTTGACGACGCATATCGAAAAATATTTGCGCCCACGGTTTAACACTTCAAAATTTTGTGATACTGGTGGTTTCCCAAAAGCCACGTGGTGAGCGATGAATGGAATCGCATTGCCTCCGGGAAAAACCATTTACCGCCCAAGGGTCGTGCGATAACCACCTATGGTATTGCGAAAACCACTTTCACCCAATACGCACCAAATACTCTTTTGAACTGGTTTTCTCGCCCATTTTTGTTCATGATCCCCCTCCGCCGCTGCAAGGCCTCTTCCCCTCACTGCTCCTCGCCCTCATCAACCTCTATCGCAGTTATCCCCATTCTCACATGCTTTTATAATATGGTTTATGTTTGTTTTATGTTGCAGGTTTAATGGAAAATGAGCTATAAAGCCATCCCACAGTCATGATAAGGTGACTAAGGGCCAAGGATGATGATCCTCAGGCTAGTATTCATGAATAAAAGGGAATCCACAGGGTTTAAAATCAAGGTTTGTCCCGTGCCTCATGAGCATTGGTTATACCATGAAACCCTCGATGCGCCCATACACCTATACACCAGCAAACACGGTAATGAAGGATTAAAGAGTGTGAGTGAGCCAATAAAGCTAAAAGGTTAATGCATAAAGACTGAAGATAAAAAGAGCTTAACCCGATAGATGAAGATAAAGCACAAAATTAAAGACAGATCAATGATTAAAGCTAAACAGAGAACCTAAACAGGCATAAACACAATATTAAATAAAATCAATGTTTTTAAGGAAATGAAAGGAGACAAAACCATAAAGGACTCCTCAGTGCCACATCAGTGGGACTAATTGAATTCTCAACTACTAAACTGCCACCTACAGATTTATTTTTGCAAAATAATACACAATGAATGCACAGGTAGAGATCTTTTGCCAAAGACAGCTCAGAATTTATGATCAGCCTGCCAAAACCCCCCAAAGTCAACAATAGTAACTAAGGTTGATGAAATTATTGTAAGAACATTAATACAGAGATGAGCACTCGAGATATTCTCCCTTAGGCCTCCCAAGGGTCAAGGCATCATTACTCTGTATTAATTGAACAAATCAACCCTTCTAACACTCCACCTCCTCTTTCTTCTATAAATACTTCTGTAGAAGATAATATAGAGGTTGGTCTTTGGATATCTGTTACATGTAAATATTTTTCTAAAGTTGCTGTAGCCCTGTTTGTAATTGAAGATACGTAAGCTGAGATGATAATTTTAAAGCTGTAGAGACCCACTGGACTTGATGATTGTAACTGGTTTGAACATCAAATACAAATAGCTGATTTATGGGATTCTGGTCTATTTCAATGGTGATGTGTTTCTCACTACAAAATTGTTATTTTGTTGTTGTTTTCATTATGTCCACTTTTCTATGATAAAGAACAACAAATATAGATTAGGATTTACTTCTGAAGTACCCTAAATCTCACTGAAAATATTTATCCTTTATGTTTTCTGTTGATTGTTTATTTGAAGGTAATTCAATAGAGTATAGCCAGTGAAGTGTTGGTAAGCCCATATTTCCTTAGTATAACTTGATATTTTATCTTTGAATGTTATTGATAAGTTTGCTAATTAAAGCTGAGCTAGAGAGGTTTATGGTTAGCCCTGTCCTCTGGTTCCTTCTCCAACAGTTGCTTTGAAGAGTTCCCTTAAGAGTATGTTGAAAGCAGGCTAGTTTCAAAGTACTTACCTAATCTTAGACTAATTTTGTGTTTATCATGAATGTCTTTCCTTGGAATATGCTGAAAGCAGGCTAAGTTAAAAGTCTTTACTTGATCTTAAGCTATTCAAAGTTTTTAAATGTTTTCTCTTGAAAGTACATCAAAAGTAGGCTAGTTTGAAAGTACTTACCTGATCTTAGATTACTTTTGTGTCTTTCCTTAAGTGCATGCCAGAAGCAGGATAGTTTCAAAGTACTTACTTGATCTTAGGCTGCTCTTTGTTTCTTCATCTTTTTGATTTCCCCCACTCCATTTCTTATTGTCTCATTCCATAAAATCAACTTAAAGAGATCCTTTGACATATATGACTTGCCCCATGGACCACTCTTGAACCTTGCTGTTTCAATTAAACCCTATTATGACTCCATAGCCCAATGGATTGATGTTTCACCTTTCCTATCTTATCAGTTGAACGATTTCTTCACCTACTCACACCTTCACCCTTCATAAATACTTCCTTCATCTTCATTATATCCTTGCCCAACCAAAACAAAAAAAAACTCTGTTCTTCATAACTAGCCTAAAATCACACTTCAAGCCTTAAATATCATATATTTAAACACATACATAGAGAGATCCCTCTCTGAATCTAGGATGGCTAGGTCCTTAGATTCCAAAGCGGTTTTTATGTAGGCTCTGCAGTGTTTGTACTTGCCAATCTTGCAAACTACAGAGACCTAACATACTGGCGACTCTGCTGGGGAGTATTCTGAGTAAAATCCTTAAAACTAAACACTCGGTATCCAGTGCAGTATAAGTAGCTTTCTTCAAGCACTACCAAGCATCTTGATAATCATGATAGGACTTGTCTGTATCAGTGGAAATCTAAGTTCTTCTTAGGATTCTAACAAACCCTTATCAAACCTTGAAGAGATTAGCTAGCTAAGCCACAAGAGTAAACTCTATTTGTCTCATCACCGTAGCTAAGTGCTGAAACAGATTTAGGACACTCTCATAAACCACAAGACTGTAAAAAACTCAGAAAACCCAAAAACAATTTCAGATTGGTATTCAAACCTATTAGTAGTGGTGGACCATAAAAACATTTTACCTTCTAAAAACTAAAAATTTCCACCTGGCGACTCCACAACTCCCAAAAGACCAAATGACTCCACTGGTAGAAGACTCTCAACTGGTGACCAGATACAGTGACCTCTTTGTACAAACATGGATCCAAGTATAGACCCAGAAGCAAAACTACTGGTCATGATGGAAAAAATGATGTACATGCTTGGAAAGAGAATGGATAAGTGTGAGGTTAATTTAAATATTGGTGATCCAAAGCAACCTATGCCTTTCCCTGAGCAAACACAAGCTCAACCACTACAAGACATGTATGATGAGCAAGACATGTTTGATGAGCAAGATTATAGAGAAAAAAATGAAGAAAGCTGTCAAGAAAGTCTTGACAGCATACCTCTATCTTGTATAGCACTGTTAAGGGAACTTCATGACCAAAATATAAATACAAATAGTGAGCAGTGCTTTCAGGAAAAAAGTAGCCATTTGGAAAACACATAACCTGAAATAGAGGAAAAACCAATACATATGGGAACTCTCCCTCTATGTTATAACTCATTTCAGATTTTAAGAGGAGAGTGGCATCATGATAATGTAGAAGAAACAACTCATGAACCTTGTATTCAAATTGAGCATCATAACAATCATGAGGAGTTGTTTAAAACAGAAGCAGATCAGGAAATAGTAGAAAATCCTCGAGGTTTCTCTTCAAGCACAATTCTTGATTCACTAGAAGAGGCTCAAGAAGACATCTAGCCTCAAAACCAGTTAACACAAGAGAAGGAAGTTTGTTGTACTTCTGTCTATGCGGAAAGGGAAATATTTCCTTTGACAGAGGAAGAAATTGATCAAATACTAAACAAGAAGCTACCCTCCAAACCTTCATTTGAACAAGACAATCATCAACATAGTACCTACTCCATATAACAACCCAATTACACTCAAGACAAAGAGGATAGTAAGGAAATTAATGATAAATGTGGAACTAGTCCTCTTTGGAGTATGAGCTTTGATGGGTCATGCATTAAAACTAGTGCAGGTGTAGGAATATGGCTTTACAATATAGAAAACAATCATTCTGAAGGCCATTCATATAAATTGAATTTTCAATGCACAGGTAACATAGTAGGGTATGAGGCACTTCTTTTAGGGCTGCACTTATTGAAGAAATTAGGAGCCTAGAGAATAACAGTTCATGGGAATGAAAAATTGGTAATTAGGCAAGTGAATGAGGGATACATGGTTAAACATCCCAGACTTAGGGCCTATAGGGATGATGTCATGGACTTGTTAAAATGATTTGAAGAATTCCAACTTACCCTTGTTCCTAAAGACAAAAATATTGTTGCCAATGGATTAGCCCTTGTTGCTAGTACATGTCTGAGACCTTGTGGAAGCAAACAATACACAATTCAAGAAAAATTCAGACCAGCTATCCCAAACAATGAAAAGTATTGGCAAGTCTTTGGGGAAGAAAAACAAATAGAAGACTGTCCTGCTGAGGACATATCATCTTTTCAAGAGAAACCTTCTACCATTACTGATATCAATATGTCATCCAAAGAACCTGAATTCACACTAGAAGCAAGCATAGATTTAGAGAAAGAAGAAATTTCACTCCTTGTTGATTTACAGGTGAAGGATGATGATGCTTCCAAGGAACATACTGAAGGTGCAGTCCTCAAAGCTGATATCTTAAAGGCAGACAATCTACCAATCATGGAGGGCCAAAAAGAAGAGAGTCATCATATTTTCTTTATTGATCCTATGGGAGAGTGTGTGGAGGTCCCAATTGGCTTGAATTCTCAAGCATGGATCCTTTGTAGGAGCCAAAGACATAAAACGTTGTCACCTTCTGTGAAAGCCTTGATTTTAAAGATTAAGATTCAATATGTACTGTGGTTACCTCTAACTAGTAGCCAGTTTCTCTATTCCTTTTTGTCACTACTCAACTGGCTACATTGGCACTATTGTACCATATAAAGCAGCAGAGATGTTCAAATTAGATTAGGGTAGATAGGAAAGAAATAAAGCTCAGCCTGTGAGCATTTAATTTGTTTACTGCTTTTGAATTTGAAAAAGAAAAAATACAAAAATAATAAAAAAGTAAAAGGAGGGTAGAAATAAAACAAGAAAGGTACAGCCCCATACCAAAAAAGAGAAATTCTGAAAGTGTGCAAGCTTAAATGCCACTACCAAAAACAACACTACTATTTTAGTCATACATCCTAATCATGACTAAGATAGATTTCAATTTTCTGCTGATAGGTTAGTGAAGAATATTTTCCAAAATGTTCAATCTTGGCTTATCAGTAGATTATATTAGGATAGAAAACAATGGTTCAAACAAACTGAAAATCTGAACCTAGAAGATTGATGAAGGATTGGTTCTAAACTATTCAAAATCTGAACCAAGAGACAAGAGAAGAACAACTCTAAAAAGATGAAAATCAGAGCTGCAAAAAGAATGAAGGATGTTGTAAATATTTTCAGATCTTAAGCCCTCACAGTTTTGTTTCAAATTTCTGAAAAATAAAGTTTTTGTGCAGCTTGTCTTTATGCCATAGAATCACAACAAATCAGACAGCCTAATCCTAGTTTGGCTGTGTTTTAAATTTCTATTTTAGAAAATAGAGAATAAAATCTGTCAGAAAGTCTAATCCTGGCAGATAATAGCTTAAGTAGAGAATTTATGAGTTCAACATTCTAATCTGAACTCATGGAAGAAATAAGGGTAGACTTAGACTAGTTTTTTCTGTTTTCAAAAAAGTAAAATGATGATGTTCAAGGTCTGCAAGTCCAAATGCACCTGCTGAAGAAAAAATGTTAGGAAGTAGGCTATGTAGGTAGTTGTTTGGGAAATAACTTTGTTTGATATAAATATTGATCATCTTTCAAAGCTGTTGAATTCTTAGTTGAACTGAGAGGGGGGGAGGTGAATCAGTTCAATACATACATGAGCTTTTTAAATTTTCATCGGCTTATTTACAACTTACTTTTGTATTCAACCTTAGTATATGAACAGTCTTAATATGTTGCAGCAAGTATTAAACTAATGTGACATTAAACTTATTATGAGAGCAGTAAACATTAAGCAGATTTGATAAATCATCTCAGCACATAGGCAACACAGATAGAGACAACAGATATAAGTTGAAACCCATAAAGGGAGAAAACCACATATTATTATTGTTTTGATGCAAAGGCAAGCTCCAACTCCCTCTCACCACTGTTTTTCTGCAAGCACCAACCTACAGGAGGCTCCCGGCCTCGGTCTGCCCGAGTTACAGCACGAGAGCCTCCAACTCCCTTCAATTTTTCTGCAGGCACTAACCTACAGGAGGCTCCAACCTCAGTCAGCTACAACTGACAGCTATCAAGCTTCAACTTGATAGGGAAGCTCCAACTTCCTCAATTTATCACAATAAGTGTTTGCTGATTTACCTCAGATATCAGCTCTATTCTGAAGCATCTCTTTCTGCTCCTCTCTTCCTTATCTTCTCTGCCTCAATCTTCTATACTTTTCATTCTCTATTCTTACTCTGTCTAACCACACTGTGCATATCAATGTGATATTATATATAGAGTTCATCACATGAATCTTTACATTCCTCAGGGAATTTGAAGTGAATAGTCCTGACTTTTTGACTTCTGTTTTCTCATTCCTTTATCCAACTCAATTTAAAATTATAATAATATGTACAAATTTCCATGCTACAGTGGGATTTTTGTTTTCCTTAGGATACTTTCCTTTGCATCACAAACAATAAAAAATTAATTACAACATTTACATTCACATTTTCAATTACACATTTCAATTTCACTCAGATCATTTTCTGGATTTTGGCTTTACTGGATTTGTCTTTTCCTGCTGCTGTTAAGAAACTGTTCTGCATACTCTTTGTTCACTGTCATCTGCATATTCCACCTGTTCACTGCACTTTTGAATCCCTTTGTTGTTCATCTCTTCAACTCTGCAGTCTTTTTTTTCCTCTGTCAGGCCTCATACTTCCTCTTTCTGTGTGCATATAAAATGGATACATCAAATTTGTACTTAATCCAACTGTCGATCTGGGCAATTTCAATACTCTATTTTCTGGGCTGGTGATTTAAATAATTAAAACTTGCACATAAAATCACCTGCACTCAATTTAGTACTTAACCCAATTTCCAATCTGAGCAATTTAGAATTTATGCTGAAGTTTACCTCCTTGAAGAATCTATGGTTTAAACCATAGTCGGATCAACTCGCACCAATCAATTTAGTATTGGTTAAATGACCAGGTTTCCACACATCACATATATGGTGAATTTTTGCTTAACTCTCCCTTTATTAATAACACTTATTTTAGTCTGCACTCTGGTTACAATTTCTGAGCACGACCATGGAAAATATCACCAACTTAGCTCTTTCTAAACTTCATATCTCAATCTTCAACTTGGGATTTTATATTCAACAGTGTATGGTTTAAAATAAAATTCAATGCTCCAAGCATACGTGAAGGAAACCTTTTAATAGACCCACTAAATTACATTTTGTTAAATCCGCAAATCTTAATACATGCGTATGGGCCCCAACGTTAACAGTCGTTTCCATCCGACGGTTGTTATCGCGTTGCACCGCCTCATTTGATCGGACGTATATCGCTCGGCGAAGATGCGCGAACAATAACGCGCGATGGCGCGCAGTGCGAGTGGTTTTGGAATCCCTTCTTATGCCACGTGTCAGTCGCTCTATGGAATCGCTCCGATTTCTTGAAAACCGCTTGCCCGTCGAAGGTGGTGCGATGAAAACCACCGGTTCGCTCTAAACCGCGTCCACTGTTCCTCCTTCGTGGTTCCGCCCCTCTTCTCCAGGTTTCGTTGTCACTGTTCACACCTCGTGGTTCCTCACCTTCGCTCAAGGTTCCACGTCCTTCCGTGATCCGGTTACTCATTTCAGAGCGCATATAATCTTGATACATATATAAGTCCTTATTTACGAACTCACATCGGTTTGCTCGATCATGCACAGAATTACAAATATACCCTTTTGCACAGGGTTCTCAATGTTCACAAACTTTTAAGGTCTAACTCCCGCTTCCACAAGAAATATACAGGTATGGTACAGTTCCATTTTCTCTTGGAGGATCGATCCTTTCGAATAATATGGAAGCTAACTTATATCAATTCTCTCATCTCCTCAGAGCCACTAAATAGATTCTTCATTTATGCTAATTGAAATTACTCACAAAACCCTCTTGTTCATGAAAACAAGAGGACAATCTATTTTGTTGTTTGGACAACTCTGCTTCAATTCAATGCTTGTCTCTGTTCCTTGTAATAATTGCTCAATAATTCATCTGAAATCTGTATTAATCCCCTAATTCATAAATAATCCTCTGTATTACTCTCCTTCAGGCCCTTTCAACTCCACTACCCTGTCTCTAATTCCTCTGTTGCTTCTGCTTCAATTCCTCTGTTTCATCTGCTGCCTCTGCTACCTCTCTGTCTCTTTTGCCTTATGAATAGCTTAGGTGCTGCTCCTGTCTTTACCTTTTCCATCAACGACAAAATTTCCAACAGTCTCCCCCTTTGGCATTGATGGAAATACTCTTCCTCTGTTGGCCTTATAAAATCCCCTTTTTTCTTTTCCTCCCCCTTTGACATCAATGGCAAAGGGTTGCTCATTTCCTAGTTTTCTTTCTGTATTTCCTCTCTCTGAGATCTTCTGACTTTGTACCCTGCTGCTCCAAACTTTGGATTAAATCTAAAATTATGACCCTTTAGCCTTTTCTTTATCTCTTATATGCTGGGTGTATTCTTTCCCCTGAGGACCTGTTTCATGCTTTCCTTATTGGCTGATCTCCCCCTGGAATGATATTATCATTTCTGTTCTCCCCCTGAAACTATGCTTTCTCTTTATATCAGAGAGTAGCATCTACAGATACTACCCATAGTTTATCTCTCAAATATTGAAATGGTTTTCTAGAAAGAGGTTTGGTAAATATATCAGCTGTCTATTCTTTTGTTGGTACATATTCCAGCTTTACTACCTTCTGAGCCACTTGTTCTCGGAGAAAATGATACTTGATTGGGATATGTTTATTTTTTGAGTGAAGCACAGGATTTTTTGATATAATTATAGCACTTGTATTATCACATTTGATTGAGATAGTGTTAGCATGAATCTTTTGTCGTAAAAATTCACTTTAGCTACGCATAACAAATAGCCCTAACATCAATTATGGCTGAAAAATATCTTTAAGTTTGCTGCAACAATTTAGATTTAAGCACAAAAGACATTAAGAAGATAAAATACAAAATGGCTCCATGCATCCAATGGACAAGACAAGAACAATGTATTTGAAAGAATTTTATATTATATTAAAGAATGGGGCACCTGAGAGGAAAACAAGAAAGGTGTTTTCCAGTTCTCCTCAGTGGGATGGGTTCTTGGAAGTCCTCAGTGTTTCAGATCTAAAATTCCTCTCTTCTATTGATATGGAAAACCTAGACAAATATGGAACTCAATGGGAGTTTAAAATGCAAACAAATGAAAATGGTGACCAAGAGTAGATCTAGTGAGATCTAATGCAATGGAGGTCACTAATGGAATATTTTATTATATTTGTTGGAGGGAAAAGGGTTTTTGACTTGGGTCAATTCCTTTATTTATAAATAACAAATAAATAAATGATTTATTTATTATTTAAGGGAAATGAGGGGAATATAATTAAATAAATAATGGTTTATTTAATTATTTAAAAAATGATTTAGTCAAATTTAACTAGGAATAGTATTTAAATAATGATTTAAATAACTTATTCTTAGGAAATAATTAAATAAATAATGATTTATTTAATTGATATCCTTGTTTTGGGTTAAATATGACCGTGCAATATAAACAAATGTGATGAAAGCAATTTTACTTTAGGTAAAATTGGTCTTCATGGTGTACTTGGGTTCATCTAATAATAATAGGTTAGATGACCACAAAATGGTGTAACAGATAGGTTCATCGATGCTTACCTTCATGTCTTGGAGGGTTTTCTTCATCCACATGACTTATGTACAACATGCTGCTACTACTATATATTCTGCTTCTGCTGTAGATAGAGAGATAGATGTTTGTTTCTTGCTTAACCATGCCACCAGACTTTCTCCTAAATAGAAAGCACCTCCACTTGTGCTTTTCCTGTCATCCACACATCTAGCCCAATCTGCATCTGTGTATGCTGTCAAGGTGAAGCTTTTGCCTTTAGGATACCAAAGTCCATACTATGCTATTCCTTGTAGATATCTAAATATTCTTTTGACTGCCAGAAGATGGTTTTGTTTAGGTGCTGCTTGATATCTAGCCACTAGTCCTACTACTAGCATGATGTCTGGTCTTGATGATGTCAGATACAATAGACTTCCTATCATGGATCTGTAGAGTTTTTGATCTATATCAGCAGATCCATCATCAGCACACAACTTACATCCCGTGATCATGGGAGTTGACACAGGTTTGCAGTCCTCCATTTTGAATTTTTTCAACATTTCTTTTAAGTATTTTTCCTGTGAGATGAATGTACTTGTGTTCTTTTGCTAAATTTGAAGTCCTAAGTAGAAACTGAGTTCTCCAATCATGGACATCTCAAAATCTGATTTCATCTCCTCAAAAAACCCTTTTGCTAGTTCATCTCTGTTGCTTCCAAACATAATGTCATTGACATACACTACAACAATCAGGAGTTCATTTTCATGGGCTTTTATGTATAGATTGTTGTCTACTCCGCCTCTCTTAAAGCCTTGTTTTTGCAAATACTTATCCAGTCTTGAGTACCAAGCACGAGGAGCCTGTTTCAGTCCATATAGATCCTTCTTCAGTCTGCACACATAGTCTTCTTTGTCTGTTAAAGAGAAACCTTCTGGTTGTTCCATAAAGACTTCTTCTTCTAGATCTCCATTCAGAAATGCAGATTTCACATCCATTTGATATACCTTGAAGTCTTGGTGGCATGCAAAGGCCAGAAAAATTATGATGGCTTCCATTCTGGCTACAGGAGCAAATGTTTCATCATAATCAAGTCCTTCGATTTGTGAATATCCTTTGCAAACTAGTTTGGCTTTATTCCAGATTACCTGTCCTTGCTCATTCATTTTATTCTTGAATACCCATTTTGAGCCAATGATATTTTTATCAATTGGTCTAGGAACAAGTTCCCAGGTATTATTCTTCTCAATTTGGTCCAATTCTTCATTCATTTCCTTTACCCAATACTTGTCCTTGCAGGCTTCTTCAAATATCTTTGGCTCTATCTGTGATAACATGGCTATGTATACCTCTTCTGTTTGTTCTGTTAGCTTCCTTCTTGTCTGGACCCCTACTTTCTTGTCTCCTATGATCTGATCTTCAGGATGATTCTTCTGAGCGTATCTTGAGGGGGATTTCGAGCTCAGCTCTGCATCTTCTGTTGTCTTTCTTGTTGTTGAAGAGGTTAATCCCCTCTGCCTACAGAGGCGATCCCTACAAGCCCAGACCGGGTCTAGCAACAATCAATCACGCTACAGTGCAGGTTCCTAATTTTAAATAAACCGACTTGCGATGAGGGCTTACCTGGAATCCAACGCTGTTGTTCGTAGAAGAGGTAGTGCTCTCATTCCTCTGCTATGGCAGATCACAATCCTCACGATCTCCATGATCGGACACTTGCACACGCAAGAAACAGAACAAACGCAAGCATAAAATCCAGTATATACAAATATATGTCAGTCGAAGAGGAAATAACTCATGATTATAATCAAGAACAAGAGTGGAACCATAACCGATAGTCGCTTATCATTAATTCATCAAAGTAAGAATACAACCATAGCTTCGACGTTGAATTCTCCTTTAGCAGGTCGTCAGCAGAACATGTCTCGATAAATCCTGTCAGGGATGGGACAAGCCTCTCTCTCTGGATACTTGGCAATAGTCTCCTTGCTTGGATTTGGCCTCAAGGGAATGGATCAAGGCTTTGCAGCATAAGGCTCTTGGGAACTTGAAGAATCTGAAGACTAGCTTGCAATGGGGAATGAGCAAGCTTTTGTAGATGGAGGAAGGGGAGTTGGGATCCCTATAATTGTGGCATTGGCCCTATCATCAAGGAAGCTTCCATGAGAGGTGGAAAACCACTTCCTTTCTATGGAAATCCGTAGCCAAACCTCCCAACTCAAGATAGATATCAGTCCAGGAATTTTTTACGACGAAAATTCCGCCATTTATTTTTTAAAAACACTCCTTAAAATGGTTGGCGTGAGTGCGACTCTGAGACAGAGCGCCAATTGGCGTGCCCTCTTTGAAGGATTTCCCCCATTGGTGCGGGTAATGAACTGGATGATCGCGCCAATGCAAAAATGAGTATTTTTATGGTTTTTTGCAAGGAGATGCCTTCAGGGAAATTGAAGCTCATGTTCAGAGGAGTGCAATGAAGGTGGTTTCAAGGCATGACATTTCTCACAGGTCACGGAATGAGCCCTCCAATGTACAGGACGAGGAATGGTAGGGACGGTGACAAATTGCTGTGTAACAGATGCCCCCTAAAGCATGAGGCCCGAGAGAGAGAGAGGGGTGAAATGCTTTACGAGAACATGTCCAACTGAAAACACTACCATTGGAAAACTTGCGGAGCGAAGTACAACTGATATCTCAGATACATGATATGTATGTGCGGTATGGGCGTAGCCATCCATAACAGAGTATACAATAATCCAGATCCAAGGCATGGACGCAGCCATCCAGAAAGGATCGATAAATAGAATCAGGCATGGTCACAGCCATCCAATCAGTGAGTCATGTAACTAATCAGAATAATCCACAAAATCGCAGCCTGGATGATAACAGACAAAAATCCAGGGTCTTGCGCTCCATCTCGACCTGAACGAGTACAAGTTCAAGCATGCGAATATGTGAGCTGAAGTCGAACATGCAAGAACATCGTCTGATTACCAGCCAATAATGAAAGTTGTTAACAGACGCGAGAGGTACCACCAATAATGACAATGGCCCTCAAGGTACTGCAGGCACAATCTATGGCATGCGAATCAATGAGCTGGTGTCGAAAACCCGTAGAATCGCTCGATCGGAGGCCAATGATGAAAACCTCTCGTCGAATGCGAAGAACCTGCCATTGAGGCATGTAGGCTCCAAGGTACCAAAGGGAGTCCCTAGATCAGCTTCCTGGATAATGAGCTGAAGTCGATAGGAAGTGACCTTGATCGAAGGTGGGCCATAGTGTTTCCCACATCATCAACACAAGACAGAGGAACATAATGTTTTTGTGAATCGGGATCAGATGAGAATCAGAGGAAGGTTGATATTTTGCAGAGGTCAACTTCTCTTGAACATGTGGCGGCACGACAGTGAGTTTGGCAGTATTTTACATCAAAAGATCAGAGGTCATGATGACGAGGCAAAGAGCAGATGAGAGGTCAAAAGGGATTACCCAAACCCACGGAGGCAAGTGAAAAAACAAGATGAGATGTCCCCAACCCGACACGAATGCAGACAAGTGCCATGTTCAAGAGCGACATACTGCTGACACGACAATGATGTTGGTTTCATTTTTCCCCACCATGCTTGGCGAGTACCTCTTTAATTTTACACAAGCTATATGCTTGTCATATAAATCCGTCCTTTGGACGAATCCATCCTAGTACATTTAACGAGCCCTAGGAAGGAGAAACTTGGATAACGTCATTACGACTGAATCCGATGTCATCAAGTTTTAACGAGTCTGAAAAAGGAAGAACTCAGCGTCTTTTCATGTTTAGAGAGTTTGAAAAGACAGCAGAAAAGTAAACTCCAATGGTCCCTTTTCGTAAATAGTTCCTCAGATCCGAAAAGGTAGAAAACAATTTCTGAGAAAACCTCCTAGTCGCGATAGGCTAGGGTATTCCTTTTTCGTAAATAATCTATCCCAGCCCGAAAAAGGGGTAAACGTATACTGGGTAGATGTCGTTTTGCAACCACTTTAACGAGATCAAAACGACAAGCGACTCGACAATCTTTTCATGTTTAGAGAGTCAGAAAAGAGTTGAAAGATGAATCCTCCTGGAGGAACGAGTGGGATAAAGGGTAGCCACTGGTTCTGGTAATGGTGGAACTGCTCAATAGAAATAAAGGTCAAGAGGCTGGCTAACAAGACCACTCATCGCAGCGGTTCCTCAGGAACGGGTAAAACAACCAAGTGAAGGCATATGATCGGCCAAGAAGATAGTGAAAATGGAGTGAGCAAACCAAGGTTCATTTGGCAAAAAGGCTGATAAAATGGCAATCATGAGAGGTAAAATGGGAAAGGTTTCATTTTTACACAAGCTTGAAATCCGGAAACTCTGCTTGAAGTTGGTTTCATTTTTACACAAGCTTGAAACAAAGACAAACTATGCTTGAAAAAAAAAGTAAGGATGCCCCCAGCATGGTGACTCAATTCGAGGTACATGCCCCCCAAGCTTCAGTCCATATGAAAGGCAGATGGAGTGAAGGTTCAAATTACAAGATCACAAGACAGACTCGACTGGGATTTTATGAGATCTTAGCAAAGACTCGAATTGAACGAGAACGTGTTTCATTGTTTTAACGAGGTTGACACATTAAAAGAACTATCCTCAGGACACCTTGTTTAATGGTTTAAGGAGCTTGGCACAAGACAAGGAACTCTGCTCTGGAAACCTTGTTTCATTTTTTAAGGAGCTTGACACAGGAAAAGAACTATGCTCCGAAGAGCTTGTTTCATTTTTTAAGGAGCTTGACACAAGAAAAGGAACTATGCTCCGACCAGACCCCATTTCATTTTTTAAGGAGCTTGACACAGGAAAAGAACCATGCTCTGGCAGACAACTCATCATGATGAATAAGAAGTCATGGCTTCCAAGAGTTCCACTTCCGATGGAAGGAAAACATCCTGGAAGTCAGGACCCAATGCCCCCAGCACTTGATGCACAACGGCACTATCACTGAGTACAAGCACGGGGTAGGTAGCCACATAATTGACCTGTGGTGGGGCAGATACAACGGGTGGATAAAAACCAGGAAGGGATGATGGCGGGCCAGCTGCCACATTAGGACCAAAGAACGAAAGCTGATCAATGGTCACGATCCGTCCTTCATGCGGAAAACAAATCACACGAAAAAGGGAGGAGACAAGTGCTCCCATGGCATAGGTGTAATCATGCCCCAGAAGTAGATTGAATTCCAAGGGGCCTGGAACAACCATCACGTCCATATGGACGGTTTTACCTCCCAAAGTAACAGGTAACCTTGGAAGGATCCCTAAGGGTTGACTCGTTCTTCTGTTAAAAGTCAACAAATTCTGCGTAATGGGCGCAAGCGGCGGCGAACCGAAAGCTTGCCAGGTAGTCGAGGATAGAATACTAACAAATGCACCTTCATCTATAATGGTGCTGGGTACGACCAGACCAAAAGCCTGCACTATGATCTCGAAAGGCACATAAGACGGAAGGCGGTATCCCGCAAATCGATTCCAATCAAAGGAAGCGACCAAACTACTCGAAGGGGCTACCATCGAACTGAGAAGGTCATCCCCTGATGTTATGAAAGAAGGAGCATTATCCATGACCTCCATCTCAAAGGTGGGAGGGGTAACCTTCGGAACCTCCATCACGGGAGGCGGAGGAGCAACTTCTGGAGGGGTAGGGACAGGAGAATCTTTATCCAAGTCTGAAGAATCTGAAGAAACTAGAAGGACTTGGGGGGTGTGAGACCCACTCTCTATGGAAAAGACCTGGTGCACCACAGACGGGGCCAGCTCAACCGATCCCACAACCAATGGTTGGTCTAGAATGGATTCCTGAATTTGAATTTCTGAGGGAGCAGGATCGACCAAGGATGACTCTTGACCAATCGTGGCATTAGCAAGTGGAAGACTCAAAGAAAGCTGTTTGTAACCAGCCGGAAGGCATGGTGTAGAAACAGTCGAGTTGTCCAAAACTCGCTTGGCTTCATTCATATAAAGACAAAGGTGAATGGCATGGTGCCCTTCACACAACTTACAGGGATTGGTAATCTTACCCTGCTTCTTTGGAGCCTTACCAATAGCAGCTGAAGATGTGCACCCAACCTGACTCTCGGAAGCCAAAGGCAACGATGGACGATCGTTGGACCATGCTTCGAGCACCTTGGGAATGCCAGGGCAGTCTCGAAGAAGATGGTCTCCTGTGCACAACATACAAGGGAACTTGACTTTCCGTGAAGGGTTGGGAGGTTTATCAAGAGGAGATGTTTCAGAAGCAGTAGCTGCACTTTTAATCTCTCGCTTATCAGACTTCTTGTTCTTTGTCTTCTTCTTCTTCTTCTTCTTAGCCACCTGGTTACTCGAATCCAGACTTTCACCAGGTGAAGTAGAAGAGGAGGACGCAGAAATAGGCGAAGAAGGGGAGAGGTCCACCTTAGAATCAACATGATGTTGTTCAAGTGGAGGAACTGATTGAACAGTAACCGAGACATTCGGGATCACATAGGTTGAGAACAACCAAACAGGAAATCCAACAGTTAACCCAGGAAGGGACAACGTTGCCATATAAGGAGCGCCAACATTTCCAAAAGGAGGAAAAGGACCAGGATTCCCATCGGAGGGGATTCCTTGGTTGGTGAACTCTGGAAAAGTTGCCATCAAAACTCAAAAAATGCACACGGGCCAAGAACCAAGGCACACAATCAAACGGCCAACAAGCAAATCTAACAGGGCATGTGATCGTGGGTGTTTTATTTTACCACATTGAAAACTAGAAACTTTACCGTTTCATGTTTTAAGAGTCGAGAAACGGATAAAAGGTGACTCTATCTCTTTCAGTTTTGAAGCAAGCGTGAAAGGACAAGCGCTTGGTGATCCTTTCAAATTTATGGAGTCAGAAAAGATCAAATGACTACTCAAGAATACTAGGCAAAGGGTGTACCAAATAACCGTGAACTGCAATATACACCTTGGTTTCAAAAATGAAAGAGAAATCAACTAAGGACTTTTCGTACATGTAGGCAATCTCCCCGAATGCTGTGTCTGGTGTATCATGGGTATAGGGTGGCAGACTTGGCTTCCTATGGATAAAGGATTGAAACCTAGTGGGGTCTCCCTTTATATACGCGATGGTATGGGGAGCACAAGTCCGTACTAGTGTTGTCTAAAGCCAAGAGGTGAATGACAGCTACTAGGTTTTAAGACGCCAGAACACGTCTCTAGCCTAGACCTCTAAATGTGTTTCGTTAGATTTCAATGATGCCTTAGTGTAAATTGAGTAAATTTTAAAGGTTATCTTCAATTACGTTTCATTTTTCAGGCCCTAGCGAATGTAATGTCTCAAAATCTCCTAAATGCAAGCTATATGCCACAGTATACCATTTCATTCGATGAAAGCTATTTACGAGAGAGTTAAGAGATTTTCACACAAAACTAAATGACCAGAAGACAATCAGTGATATCTCTAATGCAGCTAATGGAAACTAAAAACTTTTCTTTCAAATTTACTAATCACTAATAACACTGAAAATATTTTGGTTCGCACTAAATAATCAAAAGCAAAAGAGAATTTTTTTTTATATTTTCAATGTTTCAGAGCTAGATGCACTAAACAAACTGAAAACTAATGAAAAGGAACAATTTGAGAAATGATGATAAGAGAGCAAAAAACAAGTAAATTTCACTTAATAGCAATCACAAACATATCTCAAATCGATCAAAAAGTCCCTCAAAACCAAGAAAAATCCCAAAGACTCAAATGAGCTGTGTAATCTAGGCCCAAAACGAGACAAGGCAAAATTCGAATGAAGGATGAATCAATCACCCAAATAACGCAATAAAACGATAAACAACTGTCCAACGAATGCGGAGAAGTAATCAAAAAGTTGACTAAACTGATAAAAACCAAAAACTCCGAAGGGAGGATCGACACACCAAAGCACCTAGATGCCCTAGGGCTAAAATGAAAAATCGAAAGAAATAGGCAAACAACCAAAAGATGGAGGTTACAGCCAGTCAAACCAAGCTCCAGTACACTCAAATAGTCACAAAAACAAGACCAAAATCATAAATTAGTCCCAGAAAGCTCAAAACACAGAAAACCCTAATAGCTCATAGGATTGGCGCGACTGTGAGGCTGAAATTAGCACCAGAAAGGAATTGGCACGGGTGATACACAACCAACCTGCGCCAATGGGCACGACTGTCGAGCTAAAAAGCGCGCCAGCCGAGTTAACTATGCAAAAATAAAAACAAGCAATCCCAGACACAGACCAGTGATGACAAGGCCAAAACAAAGCCAAACAAATAGAAAAACAAGCCCCAAAGAGCTAACCAAGCAAGCAAGGCCAAGAGTTGACCGAAAAGACAAGACAACACTCCAAGTCATTTAGTTTATAAACTAAACTGAAGATTGACTGAAGAAGCTTTGATCTACTTCGTTAAGGTAGAGCAAAAGCATTTCGAAGGCTATCTGGTTGTACTTCAGGCTCTGTCTATAGCTTACAAAGCAAACAACAAGCTAATCCCCAGTGGAGTCACCAAATTGTTGAAGAGGTTAATCCCCTCTATGGAGAGAGGCGATCCCTACTAGCCTAGACCAGGTCTAACAACAATCGAACACGTTACAGCGCAGGTTCCTAATTGCAAATAAACCAACTTGCGATGAAGGCTTACCTAGAATCCAACGCTGTCATTTGTAGAAGAGGTATTTCTCCCGTTCCTTAGCTCTGGCAGATCACAATCCTCACGATCTCCGTGATCGGACTTCTGCACACACAAGAAACAGATCAAACGCAAGCATAAAATCCAATATATACAACTATATGTCAGTCGAAGATGACATAACTCATGATCATAATCAAGAACAAGAGTGGAACCATAACCAATAGTCACTTATCATTAATGAATCAAAGGAAGAATACAACCATAGCTTCAACGCAGCATCCTCCTTTGGCAGTTTGTCAGCAGAACATGTCTCGATAAAGCATGTCAGGGATGGGACAAGCCTCTCTCTCCGGATCTTGATGATAGTCTCCTTGCTTGGATTTGGCCTCAATGGAATGAATCAAAGCTCTTGCAACATAAGGCTCTTGGGAACTTGGAGATCTGAAGACTAGCTTGAAAAGGAGATGAGCAAGCTTTTATAGATGGAGGAAGGGGAGTTGGGATCCCTATAATCATGGGATTGGCCCTATCATCAAGGAAGCTTCCATGAGAGGTGGCAAACCACTTCCTCTCCATGGAAATCCATAGCCAAACCTCCCAACTCAAGATATAGATATCGATGCGAGAATTTGTTAGGACGAAACTTCCGCCATTTATTTTTAAAAAACACTCCTTAAAATGGCTGGCGCGAGTGCGACTCTGAGACAGAGCGCCAATTGGTGCGCCCTCTTTGAAGGATTTCCCCCATTTGCGCCGGTAATGAACTGGCTGACCGCGCCAATGCAAAAAGGAGTATTTTTATGGTTTTTTGCAAGGATATGTCTTCAGGGCAATTGAAGCTCATGTTCAGAGGAGTGCAATGAAGGTGGTTTCAAGGCATGACATTGCTCACAGGTCACGGAATGAGCCCTCCAATGTGTGGGACGGGGAATGGTAGGGACGGTGACAAATTGCTGTGTAACACTTGTTTCATCATCATTCTGGTTTTCTTCTTCATTATTGTCTGATGGACTGCAGTAGTCTGTATCTCTTGTATTGTTTGGAAGTTCTTCATCAAATCTCACATCAATACTTTCAACTATTTTCCGAAGTGACTTGTTGTAGCACCTGTACCCTTTAATTTTGGAAGCATATCCTAGAAAAATCCCTTCATCTGCTCTTGCATCAAATTTCCCAAGATTTTCATCATTATTCTTTATATAACACTTGCTTCCAAAAATTCTAAAATGTTTTATTGAAGCTAGCTTTCCATGCCATAGTTCATAGGGATTCTTGTCACTGCTTGGCCTTAAGTGAGCTTTATTAAGGATATGCACCGCTATATGTATTGCTTCTGCCTAGAAGGTTTGAGGAAGATTAATTTCTTGCATCATGGCTCTGGCAATTTTTTGAACAGATCTGTTTTGTCTCTCTGCTACTCCATTCTGTTGAGGTGTCCCTGCAATGGTAAATTGTTGTTTTATGCCATATTCATTGGATAGGTCTGCAAATTCATAATCAGTGAATACGCCTCCTTTGTCTGATCTGATGCATTTCAGCTTGCATCCTATCTGATTTTCTGCTAAAGCTTTGAATATTTTGAATTTTTCCAGAGCTTCCGATTTATTCTTGAGAAATGCAACCCATGTAATTCTGGAGAAGTCATCGATTATCAGCATGAAGTAGGATTCTCCACTTGGAGTTTTAGTTCTTGCAGGTCCACACATGTCCATGTGCATAAGCTGAAGCGGTATTCTTGTTGATAAATCATCTTTTGTCTTAAATGATGTGCGTGTCTGTTTGCCCAATTGACAAGATTTGCATATGGTATTAGAAGGCCTTTTTATTTCTGGCATATCTCTAACAGCTTTCTTCTTGCTCAGTCTGATGATGTGATCAAAGCTGAGATGCCCCAACCTTTTATGCCATAACCAAGACTCCTCAAGTTTTCTAAGATGACATGCTTCATCTTCCTCTTTCAAAACGTAAACATTACTCTCTGTTCGAACTCCTTTGAGAAGAGTCTTACCTGTGGTGCTTGATCTGACTTCACAATCTTGTGCTCTAAAAAGAACTTCACAGCCTTTATCACACATCTGACTGACACTCAGCAAATTTTCTTTCAGACCATCTACAAATAGTACATCTTGGGCCTTTCCTTTGCCATTTTCTATGCTGACTGAGCCTTTTCCTTTGATCTTACCTGATTTATCATTTCCAAAAGTAACATTGCCAGATTTCTTTTCATCAAGAGTAATAAACTTGCTTCTATCTCCAGTCATATGTTTTGAGCAGCCACTGTCTAAATACCATTGGCTTTTCAAGTCTTGAGCAGTTAGAGCTAGGTCACATTTGTTCATCTTCTTTTTCCACTGAAAGCAGCCTTTTGTTTGGTATCTTTTGTGAGATGTTGAACCATATCCTTTCAAGGGACATTTGGAGGGCATATGTACAAGTTTATTGCATACACAACATTTGATCATAATTTTTGTAGAGTTGTGAGTATTAGTAAACTTTCCTTGATTTATAAACCTCCTTGAGGTGTTGTACATCAATATTTGTCCATAATTTCTACACTCAATGATTTTATGGCCAAATTCATTACAATAAAAAAAGTAACCATAGAAACTATTTGCATACCTGATGTAAGGTTGTCTTTTCCATTTGTTTTCTTGAGGCAGTCTCTTCACTGTTTGCATCTTTTGCTGGTTTGAATTACTCCTCCTTGCATGACAATATGCAACAATGTGTCCCAGCTTGTGGCAGACATAACAGGTGGAATTCTTCATAGGAGGGAAGAATCTCCTTTGATGGCTTCCAAATTTGACATACTTAGGGGCATATGATCATTTTTCTGTTGTCTTAGTATTTATTGCATTCTTTGTTACTAGAGGCTTCTTCTGATCTCTGTCTTCCTCATTACATGTTTCTTCTTTTGTAGGAATTGTTTGACCTACTTCATCAGCCTTCTTTGCTTTTACAAAAAATATATTTTTGTTTTCCTTTTCTTTGCCTTTACTTGATTCTCCTTCATAGCCTATCCCAGTTTTTATTAGAGGAGATCTTTGAGCATCCAAAATTTCATTCAACTTGCCAGAGCTTGTCATTTGAGAAGAGTTTATATACACTTTCCTTTGATCATTTTCTAATTTCTTCCTCAGACATACAACTTCTTATTCCAGCTTCTCTTGTTCTCAAGTTTTATCCTTGATTTGTTGAAGTAACAGTTCTTCTATCTTCTTGGCTTCTTCAAGCTTTACCTTCAGCTACATGAGGACTTTTGAATTTTTCTCTTCTCTTACATACTTGAGGAGAATTTCATTTTGTTTTCTGCACTTCAGCTTGAGTCTGTCAATCTCCTCTAGAGCACTTCTTAGCTCCCCCTCAAGGTCGACTTCACCTTCTTCTTCTTCATCTTCCAGCAGGAGTCCTTCAAGTTCTTCTATGGCCATCAATAAAAATTCAGAGGTTCCTTCTTCACTTGAGGGTTCATCTGAGTCTTCAGATGTACTGCTGTCTTGTTGAGCATAGAAGGATTTTCTGCTGAACTTCTTTCCTTTTTTCCAGTTCTTTGATGTATTTTTCTCTGACTCTTGAGCCCGATTCCTTATTTTCTTGGGAGGACACTTAGCAGCATAATGTCCAACTCTTCCACAGTTAAAGCATTTGAAGGGAATTTTACCCTTGTATCTACCTGAGCCTCTATCCAGTTTCTTGACAAATTTAGCCTCTTCTTCATCAGAGCAAGAGCATATGTCTTCCGTTTCTTCTTTCTTCTTTTCTGTTTTAAAAGCTGCCTCCCTCGTACTTGGCTTCTTCTGTGGGAGCCTCATTTCATATGCTGTTAGATTTCCAAGTAGCTGGTTCATGGTCAAGGTCTCCCAATCAGCTGTTTCTTCTATTGCAGACACCTTGGGATTAAATCTGGATGGAAGTGATCTTAGAATATTTTGCACAATTATACTTTCTGGCATGGTTTCTCCAAGAGCTTTCATATTGTTAACAATTTCTGCAACTTTTAAGAAGAAGTTGCCAATATCTTCATCATCATTCATTTTTAAATTTTCAAACTGGGCTCTATATACTTGAAGTTTGGCAGTCTTTACCTTTTTATTTCCCTCATGGATATTCTCTAGAGTGTCCCACATATCTTTGGCAGTCTTACTGTGCATTATTTTGATAAACTCAGCTTCACATAGTCCATTTAAGATTGCATTCATTTCTTTTGCATTAGCTACAAAGCTTTGTTTAGCTTCTTTCTCTGAATCAGTTGACTTTGTGACATATCCAAATTCCACAGCATCCCAAACTTCTAATCCTAAAGACATTATATATGCTTTCATTTTGATTTTCCAAAAGGCATAATTTTCACCTGTAAAGAGAGTGGCTTTATTGCTTGAGCTTCCTTCTTGACTAGCCATCTTGAGAGCCTAGGATCTCCTTTCAGTTGTTAGACTGATATAAAAGGAACTTGCTCCGATACCAATTGTTGAACTCTTAGTTAAACTGAGAGGGGGGTGAATTAGTTTAACACATTCATAATCTTTTAAAACTTTTCATTAAACCTTATTTACACCTTCATTTCATGTCCATCTTAATATGTGAGTAATCTTGTAATGTGAGAGGCAAGTATTAATATAATAGAACAACAGACTTAATATGAGAGCAGCAGGTATTAAGCAGATGATATAAATCAGATCAACACATAAACATCATGCACAGAGACACCAGATATAAGTGGAAACCCATAAAGGGAGAAAACCACATCTTATTATTATTGTGATGCAAAGGCAAGCTCCAACTCCCTCTCACCACTGTTTTTCTGCAGGCACCAACCTACAGGAGGCTCCTACCTCAATTCTGCAAGTTACAACTTGCAAGGAAGCACCAACTCCCTTCAATTTTCTGCAGGCACCAACCTACAGGAGGCTCCAACCTCAGTCAGCTACAACTGACAGCTATCAAGCTTCAACTTGATAGGGAAGCTCCAACTTCCTCAATTTATCACAAGAAGTGTTTGCTGATTTACCTCAGATATCAGCTCTGTTCTGTAGCATCTCTTTCTGCTCCTCTCTTCCTTATCTTCTCTGCCTCAATATTCTATACTTTTCATTCTCTATTCTTACTCTCTCTAACCACACTGTGCATATCAATGTGATATTATATATAGATTTCATCACATGACTCTTTACATTCCTCAGGGAATTTGAAGTGAATAGTCCTGACTTTTTGACTTCTGTTTTCTCATTCCTTTATCCAACTCAATTTATAATTATAATAATATGTACAAATTTACATGCTACAGTGGGATTTTTCTTTTCCTTAGGATATTTTCCTTTGCATCACAAACAATAAAAAATTAATTACAACATTTACATTCACATTTTCAATTACACATTTCAATTTCACTCAGCTCCTTTTCTGGATTTTGGCTTTACTGGATTTGTCTTTTCCTGCTGCTGTTAAGAAACTGTTCTGCATACTCTTTGTTCACTGTCATCTGCATATTCCACCTGTTCACTGCACTTTTGAATCCCTTTTCTATTCATCTCTTCATCTCTGCAGTCTTTTTTTTCCTCTGTCAGGCCTCATACTTCCTCTTTCTGTGTTCATATAAAATGGATACAGAAAATTTGTACTCAATCCAACTGTCGATCTGGGCAATTTCAATACTCTATTTTCTGGGCTGGTGATTTAAATAATTAAAACTTACTTGCACATAAAATCACCTACACTCAATTTAGTACTTAACCCAATTTCCAATCTGAGCAATTTCGAATTTATGCTGAAGTTTACCTCCTTGAAGAATCTATGGTTTAAACCATAGTCAGATCAACTCGCACCAATCAATTTAGCATTGGTTAAATGACCAGGTTTCCACACATCACATATATGGTGAATTTTTGCTTAACTCTCCCTTTATTAACAACACTTCTTTTAGTCCGCACTCTGGTTACAATTTCTGAGCACGACCATGGCAAATATCACCAACTTAGCTCGTTCTAAACTTCATATCTCAATCTTCGAATTGGGATTTTATATTCAACTGTGTATGGTTTAAAATAAACTTCAATGATCCAGGCATACGCGGAGGCAACCTTTGAATAGACCCACTAAATTACATTTTTTTAAATCCACAAACCTTAATACATGCGTATGGGCCCCAACGTTAACGGTCATTTCCATCTGACAGTTGTTATCGCATCGCGTCGCCTCATTTGATCAGACGTATATCACTCGGCGAAGATGCGCAAACAATAACGCGTGATGGCGCATAGTGCGAGTGGTTTTGGAATCCCTCCGTATGCCACGTGTCAGTCACTCTATGGAATCACTCCGATTTCTTGAAAACCACTTGCCCGTCAAAGGTGGTGCGATGAAAAATGCCGGTTCACTCTAAACCACGTCCACTGTTCCTCCTTCATGGTTCCTCCCCTCTTCTCTAGGTTCCGTTGTCACTGTTCACACCTCGTGGTTCCTCACCTTCGCTAAAGGTTCCATGTCCTTCCGTGATCCGGTTACTCAATTCAGAGCGCATCTAATCTTGATACATATATAAGTCCTTATTTACGAACTCACATCGGTTTGCTCGATCGTGCACAAAATTACAAGTCTACCCTTTTGCACAGGGTTCTCAATGTTCACAAACTTTGAAGGTCTAACTCCCACTTCCACAAGAAATATACAGGTATGGTACAGTTTCGTTTTCTCTTGGAGGATCGATCCTTTCGAATAATATGGAAGCTAACTTATATCAATTCTATCATCTCCTCAAATCCACTAAACTGATTCTTCATTTATGCTAATTGAAATTACTCACAAAACCCTCTTGTTCATGAAAACAAGAGGACAATCTATTTTGTCGTTTGGACAACTCTGCTTCAATTCACTGCTTGTCTCTATTCCTTGTAATAATTGCTCAATAATTCATCTGCAATTTGTATTAATCCCCTAATTCATAAATAATCCTCTGTATTACTCTCCTTCAGGCCCTTTCAACTCCATTTCCATGTCTCTAATTCCTCTGTTGCTTCTGCTTCAATTCCTCTGTTTCATCTACTGCCTTTGCTACCTCTCTATCTCTTTTGCCTTATGAATAGTTTAGGTGCTGCTCCTATCTTTACCTTTTCCATCAATGACAACATTTCCAACAAAAGCTGCATGGTCAAAGGAGAAGTTGTAATGGATGAAGGCACAGGTCTATATCCCAGAGATCAAATTTTGAAGATTCTTGACACCTGCAAGGAGCTGCCATCCCCAAGTGGAGCCACTGTTAGCCATCAGTAAATTTTTTACTAAGCAAATGATGGCTAAAAATAAGTCCTAAGCCTTCAAGAGATTGTTTTCATGAAAAACTGCTCATTCTTGAAGTCTTCTTGTTCTGATTGAAACTTTGCAAGTAATCTTCACTTCTGTTTCATCAAAAGAAAACCAAGTTAAGCCTGTTTCCGCCTGTAAGGTTGTTCCCTAAATAACCTTATTTTTCATCATTTCATTTACTCTTTTTTTACCCTTTTTATCCTCCACCTACCTCAGAAAATCCCATTTTACCCTTCATTTTTCCCTTCAAAACTAATAAATTCCCTTTATCATTTTTGAAATTCCCTTTTCCCTCCTATCGGAACCCCTAAAAAGCCTAAAAACCCAACTTTTAGGCTAAAAACCCATTTTCCCAAACAAAAAGGGCTCAAACGCCTTTTGGCTTAGCCTTAGCCCCCTCATCCTTCATGAAACCACGTGCTATAACCAAGCGCTTTAAAGACTAAGCCCCTTCAATACCGCTCCTGGTCACTCATCTCTCCATATGCCCCAGTTTTGCACTCGGCGCTAAGCCCTCTCCTTCCTCCCCGATCCCTTTTTCTTTTATATTTTCTTTTCATTATTTGAAAATCCCGATGTTCATCTTGGACCGTTCATCTAAATAGATCAACGGCTATTGCGCCCCTTTTCCCTATCCCCTTTCAGCCCAGATTCTGCAATTTATTCACCTTTGCGAATGAATCCTATCCGTCAATCCATTTGATCTGACGGTCCTCATCTAACCCGATGACCCAAATCCACTGGGGCCTACCATCCACCATATACAAACGCCCGCCCAATCTTACCATGACACCTGGCCTCCACTCAAACGACTCACCGTGCAACTTTTTATCACGCTCATTCCGCATCGTTGGATCTGAACCCTCCGATTCAACGGTTGATGACGCATATCGCAAAATCTGTGTGCCCAAGGTTTAACGCTTCAAAATTTTGCGATACTGGCAGTTTTCCAAAAGCCACGTGGCGAGCGATGAATGGAATCGCATTGCCTCTAGGCAAAACCATTTACTACCCAAGGGTTGTGTGATAACCACCCGTGGTATTGCGAAAACTACTTTCGCCCAATACGCACCAAATACTCTTTTGAACTGTTTTTCTAGCCCGTTTTTGTTCATGAGCCCCCTCCGCCGCTGCAAGGCCTCTTTCCGTCACTGCTCCTCGCCCTCATCAACATCTGTCGCAGTTATCCCCATTCTCGCAGGCTTTTATAATATGGTTTATGTTTGTTTTATGTTGCAAGTTTAATGGAAAACGAGTTGTAAAGCCATCCCAAAGTCATGATAAGGTGACTAAGGGCCAAGGATGATGATCCTCAGGCCAGTATTCACGAAGAAAAGGGAATCCATAGGGTTTAAAAATCAAGGTTTGACCCGTGCCTCATGAGCATTGGTTATACCATGAAACCCTCGATGTGCCCATACACCTATACACCAGCAAACACAGTAATGAAGGATTAAAGAGTGTCAGTGAGCCAATAAAGCTAAAAGGTTAATGCATAAAGAATGAATATCAAAAGAGCTTAATCCGATAGATGAAGATAAAGCACAAAATTAAAGACAGATCAATGATTAAAGCTAAACAGAGAACCTAAACAGGCATAAACACAATATTAAAGAAAATCAGTGTTTTTAAGGAAATGAGAGGAGACAAAACCCTAAAGAACTCCTCAATGCCACATCAGTGGGGCTAATTGAATCCTCAACTACTAAATTGCCACCTATAGATTTATTTTTGCAAAATAATACATAATGAATGCATAGGCAGAGATATTTTGCCAAAGAGAGCTCAGAATTTATGATCAGCCTGCCAAAACCCCCCAAAGTCAACAATAGTAACTAAGGTTGATGAAATTTATTGTAAAAACATTAATACAGAGATGATCACTCAAGATCTTCTCCCTTAGGCCTCCCAAAGGTCAAGGCATCATTAATCTGTATTAATTGAACAAATCAACCCTTCTAACACTCCACCTCCTCTTTCTTCTATAAATACTTCTGTAGAAGACAATATAGAGGTTGGTCTTTGGATATATGTTACATGTAAATAGTTTTCTGAAGCTGTTGTAGCCCTGTTTGTAATTGAAGATACATAAGCTGAGATGAGAAGTTTGAAGCTGTAGAAACCCATTGGACTTGATGATTGTAACTGGTTTGAACATCAAATACAAATACCTGATTTATGGGATCCTAGTCTATGTCAATGGTGATGTGTTTCTCACTGCAAAATTGTTATTTTCTTGTTGTTTTCATTCTGTCCACTTTTTTCTGATAAAGAAAAACAAATGTATATTAGGATTTACTTTTGAAGTACCCTAAAGCTCACTGAAAATATTTATCCTTTATGTTTTCTGCTTATTGTTTATTTGAAGGTAATTCAATATAGTATAACCAGTGAAGTGTTGGTAAGCCCATATTTCCTGAGTACAACTTGAGATTTTATCTTTGAATGTTCTTGATAAGTTTTCTAATTAAAGCTGAGCTAGAGAAGTTTATGGTTAGCCCTATCCTCTGGTTCCTTCTCCAACAGTTGATTTGAAGAGTTCCGTTAAGAGTATGTTGAAAGCAGGCTAGTTTCAAAGTACTTACCTGATCTTAGACTACTTTTGTGTTTATCATGAATGTCTTTCCTTGGAATATGCTGAAAGCAGGCTAAGTTAAAAGTCTTTACTTGATCTTAAGCTATTCTATGTTTTTAAATTTTTTCTCTTGAAAGTACATCAAAAGCAGACTAGTTTAAAAGTACTTGCCTGATCTTAGATTACTTTTGTGTCTTTCCTTAAGTGCATGCCAAAAGCAGGATAGTTTCAAAGTACTTACTTGATCTTAGGCTGCTCTTTGTTTCTTCATCTGTTTGATTTCCCCCACTCCATTTCTTATTGTTGCATTCCATAAAATCAACTTAAAGAGATCCTTTGATATAGATGACTTGCCCCATGAACCACACTTGAACCTTGCTGTTTCAATTAAACCCTATTATGACTCCATAGCCCAATGGATTGATGTTGCACCTTGCCTATCTTATCATCTGAACCATTTCTTCACCTACTCACACCTTCACCCTTCATAAAGACTTCCTTCATCTTCATTATATCCTTGCCTAGCCAAAATAAACAAAAACTCTGATCTTCATAACTAGCCTAAAATCACACTTCAAGCCTTAAAGATCATATCTTTAAACACATACATAGAGAGATCCCTCTCTGAATCTAGGATGGCTAGGTCCTTAGATTCCAAAGAGGTTTTGATGTAGGCTTTGCAGCGTTTGTACTTGCCAATATTGCAAACTACGGAGACCTAACAGCGGCAAAGGGCCCAGCCCCGGTGGATCCACTTGCTATTTGTACCATTACTTTACAATTCCAGTCGTGTGATGGTTTACTTTAATTTTCATTTCCCTTAATCACATTTCTTTGTAGTTCCCTATTTTATAGTTTATTGTTTCAATATTTTATGAAATCGTTTAATTGCATACGCTGTGATTGAACTGCGTTTCTGTTCCCTTCCACCATAACAAGATTACCATCCTTTGCAACTTATATTGTTATGCTATTCATTTCAAGTATAAAGCTTCGCTGTTCATTTCGGATTTTGCGGTTCATTTCTATTAAATAACTTTGCTGTTCATTCCTACTAAATAAGCTTCGTTGTTCATCTCTTTCCTACAAGTATTTGGTTTTGCTTTAGAATATTATTGCAGTGAGCGTGTTTATTTCATTTCCATTAGCAGCATTATTAATTTAATTCAGTTATCATTTCCAATTATATGTTTTGGTGTGGAGTGCAAGGTCAACAACTGTAAAGGACATTGGCTATTATTGTCTAAGTTCTCAGATTGAGAATCTTGTTTATGTTTGATTTCATTTACATCAGTTGACAGAGGAAAGAGTTATTACTATTGCATCCTTGACTGATGATTGTTGTAGTTTCCTGAGTTAGTGATCTAGTTTCAGAACATTAAGTTTCTTGTAATTACAATTAGATTTTTTTTTCAAGCATCCGTTTACTCTTGTATTTGGAACATTGTACTGCAAATTGGAAAACATTACTCTTGGATTAAATTTCCACCTCAGACTGAGTACACTCTTGAAATAAAAAATTGTACCTGGATTGATAATTAATGTGGGATAAATAGGAGTTAAAAATGCACCTTTAATACCTCAACAATGGCCGTGCTGTAATTTCAGGCAGGTCTCGCTCTCCGCCACCACATCCTCCCGCCACCACCTTCTCCCCAACGCTGCCTCAGATGGATACAACCGCCTCTCCACAACCCACCCACTCTGTTCAATTCCATTATTTGTGCACTTTGGATTGCCCGCACATAACTGCAACCATCACCATCTCCTTCAAAGAGGAACCCACCAGTGCAGCATGCCTTCAACCCAGAAAATTACAGAAGTCTTCCAACCAAGGAGCTCCATCCACAGCAAAGAAGAGTGGCCCAACTTCCACCAGTAGAAGTAAACGCACCGACAACAACAGCGAAGATTGGACAGGTGGTAAAGATGCCCCTAGCAAAGCTCGTGACATCATGGAGTCCCGGAACGCAGCGGATGCCACACACGACAAGATTGCAGATGACAACGGTGAATATAGGTGTCTTATTGTGGAAGAGACACCTCCCTCTCCAAATGACACCTAAGTACTTAGGTTCTTTCTGGGTTCTGGTTTCTGGTTCCAAGTTTTTTGGGCCTTTTTATATGGTTTCTGGTTTTAAGGTCTATCTGAGGGCTGCAAACATTTATCTTTTTTCCATGTGCGACGCTGGTTTCCTCTTTGTGGGCAGCGATAAAAAAACCAAATGGACTAGTTTCCCCTTTGAGGGTAGTCCTATTTTTTTATATTTGAGAATTAGGCCTTCGGAATAGGCTAGAACTACAGAGGCCCGAGCCTCCATGTATTTTATGTTACATTAATAGAAATTAGTCTTATCTAGAAAGAAAAAAAATGTTGATGCCAAATTCAATTCAATTTTCAGGCTAGCAAAAGCTTCAAAAAAGTGAAATGTATTACACTTATATCGTAATCAAGCTTCCATGTAAAAGACTATGTTCCACATTGAATTACTCCCATCAATCCGCACTGAATTTCCCAGTCCAATGAAGCAGACCAACGACAATGTTGTGTTTCATAAATAATTTTTTAATAAATTATAAGGGCAACCATGTTTCATAAATCATAAGAGCTAACGTAAATTGAAAAATTATTCCAAAACCTTTCATATTGTCTATTAGATTCATGTATGAGAGGAAGAATATTCATGAATTGGCAATTCATTATTTATTATATTTTAAAGATTGGAAATTCATGAATCTCAATTTCATATAGACCATGCCTATCAACGTAATTAGAGTGGCACACCATCATATCTATAGGTAAGGAAAATAGAAACAAATGCATTCGTATTTATTACTTGTAGGTGGATAGTGGGTTAGTGAAATACGTACAAACTTCAAGTGCTAAATTCCTTATGTCCTCCCGCGATTACGTTTCATATCCCATGGTGGATTTGCTGAGTGCACCATCACTACTAACAGAATAAGGCAACTCATTTATGGCCAAATGATGCGAGAATGTTTTGATAGTGAGAAACATGGGATCTCAAGAAACATCTAGCTCACGATGAAGACAATCTCATAGCCTTATCCCTGTTTGCACTCTTTACCCTACATGTCCTTGGCTCCTTATATGTGCATGTTCATGGTAGTGGGGTGGCAAAAAATTTGTGGTAAGGTGATCGTCTATGAGTTATATTCTTCTTGGGGAGGAGGTACAACATCTGTGTGTTGTTGTCCATTTGTTCCATCAAGTTTGAGTCACAGCGAAGGGAATCCAAGGAGATAATTTTTTTATAGAGTCTATAATGTTTCATCTAACCTTTGTGCACTGGTCACACTACTCATTAAGAATAGAGGAATTTTTTTTTTCTTCTTATTCCTTCATAATTTAGGGCCTGATCTGAATTTTGAGTTGGTGCTCATTTTACCCTTGGCGGATCTCCAACATTTTTAACTTGGGGGCATATATTTCCACTCTCCAGTTATGGTTTGTGGATTGTGGTATCAAGTTACATTATCCATTTGGTTTTAGTATTTGTATAAATATGGCAATAGAATTGCAACTGCGCAAGAAATTTAATTTAAATCAAGAGACACAATTCTACTCTATTGTTCTCTAGAAATTAATTCACAATTTAGAAAAACATTCACAAACATGCAACAATCACATACACAAGTAAAAAAATTTATCTAGGGGAAACAAACTAGTAAAAACCCCTTAAGCCTGCTTGCCTTAATTAGATGAATAAATAATCTATTATAATTTCTAGCTCTAACTCTAAGCTCAACCTGCAAAAGAATATTTGTTCTCTCTACTCAATGAGAAACTCTAACCCAGACTTAGTCAATTTTTGCCTCCACCCAAGCTCCTATTTCCTTGCGCAAATCCTAGGAAAATTAACCGCTATTCTTTACGAATTTCCTCCAAAATGGTTATGAAATTCCCAAGGATTAATAATTGATTGCATGCAACAACTATACACTCAAGACTAGTCTACAACTCATGTTACACTACCTTGGAATATCCACCACAATTGAGAAATTTTAATTCCTTGCATGCATGAGCTATTTTTGGTTGATTGGTCAGTTAATTGGATGATCTCTCAGTTAGACTAATGTCCCGTTGCAAAAATGACCTCCAACTAGTTATATTAACTGTTAGAACTAATTTAACTGAGTACAACTAGAAATAAATGAATCAGATTTCTAATAATTAGCAATCAACACATGCAAGAGCTGCATGTGATGCTCATATTTTTTAGTTGTTGAAGCATGGTCACATATTGTAGCAAAAACCTTGTGGTGAGGGGCACAATCATTGTTTCCATGTTATCTTTCTTCTTGGGCTTGGGTTGTTGCAAGAATGAGATGTTGCCTAGTGAGCACAGTGTTAATGTCATGGAGTCCTGTGGAGAACATGGCACTCCTTTCATTGAAATGGAATACCTGGTGTTTGCGATGTGTAAATATGAAAACACCTTTGGATCTCTATTTATACTCATGGGAAGATCCAAGAGGAAGAGGATGCCTATAGTGACCATAAAATGAGAGGAGATGAGTGCAGCTATGGTGATTGCAACTTACAAGCTTAAGGAAACTACCCCATTGATGATTTCACCAAATCCATACGGTTACTAATATAAAAAAATAAAAGGCCTAACCATCTCTGAGGGGAAAATCTCTTCAATATAAATAAGAACTAAAACCTCAATGTGATGGCTTGGTCTTGGAGTTGTTGGGCCAACCTGCTCTGATACCATTGATCTAGATCTTAGGGTTTGAGATCTAGGACTCATGAATGTTGACAGAGGAGGGAAGGAGAATATATATATGAAAAGAAAATTAATCACAAAAACACTAAAAATATCGACATTAGGTGAAAAATATGACTTAATAAATCAATAAGTAGACTATTTTTACTACAACATTGTGGAGGACCAATCTATCCTTTTACGAAATGAAGCTTGTTACTTATAGCCTTTTTTAGTTAAAATATACCATGGTTAAAATTCCATGGGTGGATAAATAACATAGGTGGATAATACCATGGGTGGATACCACTTTCCATTCGGATCATAGGATAGCCATGAGATCGTGAAGAAGAGAAACTTGTTGAGGAGGAAAAGGGTAGGATTGGTTCACATCCACCTTTGCTAATCTACATGATGAGGAAGTATAGAGTAATGCTTCCAAGAAAGAAAATAAGAGATGTACGTGTAGGTCACCATAGCCACCACTCCTTTTCATCACATTGGGCCATGAGTGGATGGCTCAATACTACACTTGGGTGGCAAGTCGAGATCATGGAGGTGCCTAGGGTGGTGCCTCTACAATGGTGAGATGGATGTGGGAGAATAGATGATATGAGGTCAAGTAAACTGCATTGTGTGTGGTATGGGTTCTTATGGAACTTGGTTCGATGATCATATTATCTATGTGATTAGCTTAGTGGCGTAAGGGGATCCAACACATGTCGATATGAAAAGGTGCTCTTTAGAGATGCAATTGGAGACAACATCTAGTGGAACTATAGCATTTATAATGTCTATATCTAAAAGGAAATGACCATGAGGATGTGGTGGATTATTGTTAGGATGGCAATAATTTTGAGTGGGGAAGGATGTTAGGCCCTAGAGTTGATCATTCCATTAACTGAGGCGTGCACTAGGGGTGACATCCCCATCACACCATTTTTGAATTTTATGTCATAAATGATGTGATGTTACGGAGGATTTGGTTGAGGGTTGAGTATACAAGGCTTTGATAGAATCAATGCAATGAGAAATAAACAAGAGGTGTCAGTAAGAGCATGCCCAATTTAGTGGTGAAAAATTAAGACTTGCAGTTTCCACTTGATTGAATTTGAGTTGTAATGATGATGCCTTGGTAGCATGGACACCAAAAGGGTGTGGCATAACCAATCATCCTAACTCACCCAAGTGAAAGTGGAATCAAATTACTTGAGAGAACACATGAGATTGGTGGCACAAGCACCATAATAGCATGACACGACCAAGGAGTATGCCCCATAACCATGTGGAATGAGTCGTCCTAGAGCATGGATGGAATGAGTGGATGTGGACTAAGAAAAATCAATCAAGGATGAATGAACCAAGCTATTATGATTCGAGTGGGACAAAACAAGTTTAATGGATCAAGCAAGAGTGAGTGAGCTAAAACGAGGTAAACCAAGTGGGATGATTTTAGCGCTTGGGGAATCATCCCAAACTAAATAGCATGAGGAAAATTCGAGTGGTAGAGTCGACCTAACCAAAGTTGAAGGGTCTTGGATTCACATAACCAAGTGGAGCTACATATATATGGATAGGCATACAATTGAGAGAGAACAGAACAATGAACTACATGAAGACATAATTCAAGAGACGATTTTGAGGTTGCAAGGAAGAGTAGTCAGACAATTAAAGAGAAGGATGAGTCTAGTTTATGACAAAAGCAAGTGAGAAAGAGCTTGAGTAAGTTTGTGCTAGGGAAAATGAATGAAGCGGGCTGAGTGAAGGGAACCGAGGGTGTCACAGGTAAGGAAAACATTATCCATTAGGTAGATCAAGTTAGGTGACATGGTTTTATGGGAGAGTAAAGTTTGCTGGCTTATTTGTTGTACTAAGCTCCATGGCTTTGTCTCAAACCTTCATGTAAAGAAGATTTACATTGATTAATAAAAGAAAGAAGGAGGGTCGTTCCATACAAAATGTGCATTTGTGATATTGTTGATGTGATTTCTTTACATGCGTTGCTCATGAATGAATGTTAGATGAAATTCTGTGACAATAAGATTTACTTGCACTATATTGAAGGGTTATGATATTTTTCTAAATAACCAACAATATAAATATTATATAAGTAAGCTTGTTATGAGGTGTAGCCTAGTTGGAGTAACACTATACTACACTAGGCAGTTGCGAAAAGCATTTATGCTTAAGAGGTCACAATGTTCCCAACAAGGTGTCTTATAACCATGTGGAACCCATCGGGTCGTGATAAATATAGAGAAGATTAAGATATTTGATATTAAAACCATAACACTAACAAACATGTATTAAAATGTGGCTTATTTTTCTGTCATTTTATATATAATTTAAATAGTTAAAAACAAAATTATTCTTTCTTCATAAATTTAAATTACATACACAACATATTTAAATATTTCATTCTATTAATATATTAGAAAATATTTACTGGAAATTTTTTTTTTTCTAAATCCTAATTACTAAATAACAATTACTTTATTGCTAACTTAAAATATATTTTTAAATATATCCATTACTTCTCAAGTATATTAAGAAAAAGCTAAAAATTATTAAATGATAGAAAATACTTTCTCTTAAATAATGAAATGAAAATTACTTTACTATTTATTTTATTTTATTGTTATATTGAAATATAAGTTAGAATGGAATGCCAAATTACTTTACCATATTCTTTACTTTATTCTTAACTTGAAATATATATTTAAGTATATTCATTATTTCTAAACATATTGATATTTTTAATAAGGAAAAACTTTCTCAAACCTAATAAAATGCCAAATTACTTTACCACATTCTTAAGAAATTTCAAATATATGATTGAGAATATTCTTATTTCTAGAACATATAAAAAAATGTTTAACAAAAAATATATGTATTCCCTTCTTAATTAAATTTCGATTACTTTATTAAATTTCTAGGTGCCTGGATGCTACGCAGCGCAGAAACCCTAACCAGTGCCGCCTTGCTGCGAATATTCGTAAGGTATAGCATCCATGGATACTAGCGGGGGCGCCGCTCCTCCACCCCCCTTGCCAAAACTCGAATTTTTTAGGAAGCTTGTTGTTGGAGCCTCTAAAAGACCGCTATCTGCAACATATCAATTTTTTTTAAAGAAGTTGGATTGCATCCCAATCGTGGAATTTCCAATAGAAGAAACATGCAGATCGGTAGTCAATCTCGCAGATAGAGGGCTCATAGGGAAATTTACTGGGCTCTGGCCCTCTCCCAAATCCATTGAAGCTTGGGTGCAAAGGAACTAGACGCCACTCATATTAGAAGGAATCAAGAGTCATTTTGTAGGGAAAGGATATTTTGTTTTTGTGTTCGAAAGCTCTGAGGACAAAAACCTCATATTTAGAAATGACCCATACTTCATGGGGCCTCAGGGTTTATATCTGAACAAATGGACCCCTGACTTTGATCCAGCCTAGGATGTGTCCTCCGCCGTTCCAGTCTGGGTTCGCCTACCTCATCTCCCATTACATTGTTGGAATAAAAAATCACTGCATGCTATCGGAAATATGCTTGGAAGGTATATAGACCAAGCAGTGCGAAAAGACTAGTACTCATGTGCACATATCTGTGTGGAGGTTGATCTGGAAGTAGGGTTACCAGAGGTAATCAAAATAACTACTGCAGATTGGATGCATATACAGAAGTTAGATTATGAGTAGTTACCCTTCAAATGCCGGCACTGCCATGGCTACGGCCATTTCGCAAGACATTGCAAAAAAAATGTCGTAGAAGAGAGTGAGAATGCAAAAGCAGAACAATGGATCACATTGCAGAAAGTAGTGACAACAAAACCTAGAAGTAAAGGAATAGCAAAGGAAAGAAATCCTGGGCAATTGGGGCAAGAAAAAAAAGACAGGACCCCCAAGCCCATGTCGAAATCAGGATCTCAAAATTCAGAGTCCAGCAAGGCCACAGAAGAACCAAAAGCAAATAAGGATAGCAGCGAGCAACCAAAACCCTCCCCAAATGGGAAAGGCACATAGGAACAACGGAAAACGGAGGGAATGCCGGAAGTAGCCCCCTCTCCCTCATATGCTGACATAGCCAGAAAGAAAGTACTAGAATCACCAAGCTCCTCAGAGGATGAGATCCTAGAAAGGCCTGCCAAAAGAGCAGGAAGAAAGTCTCGTAGAGAAGCAAGGGAGGAAGAAATAGAAAGACAAAAGACCCAAGGAAGTCAACCTACTATAGAAATGTCAATTGGTAGAAACACAAGGACAAGGCCCCCAAAAGGAGGAGGCCCAACCACCCCCAACAGTAAGTAATGAGAATCGTCTCTTGGAAGTACAAAGGTTTGGGGAACCCGTTGAAAATTGAAGTGGTCAGGGACCTAATGAAAACGGAACTAGCGGACATCCTCATGCTCCAAGAGACAAAAATTGAAGGGGAAGCCCTTCTAGAGATCAAAAAAAAGAAATGGCAGAAGAATACAGGAAAAGTAATAAGCGCAAGGGGCTCTTCTGGAGGAATAGCAACCTTGTGGAAGGAAGACCAGTTCAGGCTCGTCAACTCCTATAATACACAACATTGGAGTTTCACAAAGTTGAAGCACATAACAAGTAAGTTAATCATTGAATTATTCAATTTATATGTATCGGTATTGTATTCTGAAAAGAAAGATTGTTGGAAAACACTAAATGAGTTTTTAGAACTGAACTCTCCAAACAATATAATCATTGCTAGAGACCTTAATCTAGTGATGAATGAAAAAGAAAAGAGAGGGAGTAGGAACAGCAAGGATCGAATGATCTATGTAGTAGAAGACATGATACAACAATGGGACCTAATGGACTTTAAACCAAGAAAAGGGCTTTACACTTGGACCAACAATAGGATAGGGGAAGATCACATATCCGCCAGATTAGACAGGTTCTTGGTACAAAGCACAATGTTGTTGGAAAGGAGGCTTATCTCCACAGCCATTCTTCCCAAGCTTACCTCGAACCACAAACCCATCCTTCTAATGCTAGAGGAGGAAGAGAATCTGGGGCCAATCCCATTTAGATTTAGTCCATTGTGGAATGGAAAGAGTGGATTTTCAGAGACGGTCCAATTGGCATGGTCCACCTCAGTCACTGGCTCTCCCAACTATGTGTGGGAACAAAAATTAAAAATAACAAAAAAGGCCCTCAAGGAATGGAGCAAAATCCCAACAAACACTCCCAAAAACCAAAGAAATGAGTCAGTGCAGCAACTAGAAAATATGTAAAGTGAAATGGATACAATAGATATAACTAAAACAGAATTAGAAAAGGAACAAGCAGCCCAATGTAAAACATTCCGCTCCTTCAGAAATGAAGAATAATATTGGAGATTAAAGTCCCGCATTCTTTGGCTAGAAGCTGGAGATAGAAATACAGCCTACTTCCATCGACAATGTAGAGCTCGCCTCTCCAGGAATCACATCACAAAGATTACCATCACCGATGGGAGGCTTTGCAAAGGAATAGACCAAATAAAAGCTACTGCTGCTTTACATTTCCACCAACTTTACAGCAAAGAGAATAATGAAAGTGAAGAAGGAAATAAAGAATTCCTCATGAACATTCCGATACTGGTCACCAAAGAGGATGACACAACATTATTGAAGCAAAACAATGAAGAATAAATGAGAAAAATCATCTGGTCCATGGACCTAACAAAGCCCCTGGGCCAGATGGGTTTACCATTCATTTTTACAGGATATGCTGGGATATAGTCAAATCAGATCTTATCAGAATGATAAAAGGATTCCTACAGAAAGAAAAATTGGGTGGCAGCACCAACTCAACTTTCCTTGCATTAACTCCGAAAGAAACAAATCTCGTCTCCTTTGACAGGTTCAGGGCAATCTCATTATGTAACACCTCTTACAAGATAATTGCAAAACTCCTGGCAAATAGAATAAAGCCATTGCTGGGAAAAATCATCTTAGATTCAAACGCCAGCCTGCATGAAATCTACAAGTTTCTAGAAAACAGAGGAGAAAAGAGCATTTATGACATTTCGAAATGGGACGACATTGGTTTCTGGACAGATTGGAACTTCAACAATGTACCAGATCATCTCCTTCAGCAAACAACAATGCTTAAAGAGGAGCTACACGACGCAGCTCTGGTGCACAAGTCAGAAGATGATAAATGGGGCTGGGGAACTTTAGGAATATACTCCTCAGCCAAAGGCTATGAAATGTTACAACCACAGAGAGATAGATCCCTCCCTGCAAGATTTTGGATGGAGGTATGGGATTCAACGACACTACCCAAAGTAAACTTCTTCTTCTGGACATTAATGCACAAAAAGATCCTGACTGGAGAAAACTTATGAAAAGAAATATCGTTGGTCTACATAGATGCTCATTATGCAAAGAAGCCATGGAAACCATGGATCATTTATTTGTATACTGTCTATTTTCAAATAAAGTCTGGATTCTCATACTCCATGGTCTCAAGGTTGTTGCCCCCACTAAAATTTCAGTAGTAGACCTATTCTCTACATGGAAGGACCGATACCCTTTGCTCTCAATCAACTCCTTATGGGCCAAAGTCTGGATCACCATCCCCAAATTTGTGTGCTAGAAGCTATGGCTTGCTAGAAATGAACATATATTCAAAAATGTAGCCTGGACGCCCAATATGGTAGCAAAAAAAGCAAAAGGCCTTCTCCTAGAAACTTTGAACTCTCAAAACCTCAAATTCGATTCTTCGTTGCAGTAGGAGGAAAAGAGTTGGCTCGGTACCTTTGTGCTTACCCAATGGATACACAGCATTGAAAAACCCCATCTCAATCCTGAGTGGAGGCTAAGAGATAAGGACCAAACATTCCAGAGTTGGTGGAGGAAGCAAGTAATAACTACATCCTTCTTTGATGGTGCCTCCAAGGGAAACCTTGGGATAGCGGGAGCTGGAGGACTTATATACTCTTCCGATGGGAGCATAAAAGAAACCTTCGGCTGGGGACTAGGACAGCGAACCAAAAATCAAGCAGAAATTCTAAGTTTGATAAAAGTCTGCCATATAGCCAAAGAAAGAGGACACTGGGAGCTGCAAGCATTTGGAAACTCTGAAATCCTAATCAAAATGATACATTCGAAAGGTTAGTTTAATGACGTTGGCTTAAACAAGAATCTGCAAAGGCTGAGATATATCCTATAAGATTTCACCTCCTTCAAATGCTATCATATCCATAGAGAATCAAACAAAGAAGCAGACAAATATGCCAACAAAGGTTGTCTCTTGGCCCAAGGAGACCTCAACATAAATGACAGAGATCCAGTAAAAATTTGGATTCCTTGAAAAAGACAACAGCATGTAATAGGAAAATGTAGAAGTCTTGTACTGAAGGTTGTAAGGCTGCGGCCAATTCGAGTTCCCTATTAATAAAAATCCATAGCCGTTTTAGTTATAAAAAAAATTCTTACCAAATTTAGAATTCTTTCCTCATATCTAATCTATGAACCATTTTGATTTCATCTTGAACTTTTATTATTTTCATTGCTTTTAAATTTAAATCTAATTGGCATTTATAAAGTTTTTTTTTTTCTTTAAATTTAATTTGTATTTTGATTTTCTCTCTTTTCATTATATTGATGATGATGATGGTTAACGTTCACTGAGACCAATATTTGGTTTATTGGACCTAAATAAAATATTTAATTAGTTTGTGTTAGCCCCCCTATGAAATTTTTGACAAGCAAATAGGGGGCTAAAATGTTTTTGAGCCTTCAAGGAATGCATCTCCCCTGAAGACACATCATCCTTGAAGCCTCCTTTTGCCTTTGTCCTTTGATAAAGCCCCCTCTGCTAATTTCCCTTATAAAGCCTCTCTGTTTGTAAAGAAATTCCCAAAGGCCTCCTTTCCCCCTTATTTCACCCCCACTTAGCCTTTTTGTTTTAAGTCTCCCTCGTCTCCTTTTCTATTTCCCACTTATCCCCCTAAATCTCCCCAAAATCCCCTTTAAATTCCACCCTTACCCCCTTGTTTAGAAAATTCCCCTTCATTCCCTTTATCGTTTCCCTTCCTAATCCCAAATATTGCATTCAATGGGCAAAAACCCACTTTCCGACCTTATTATAAGGCCTAGCCCCTTTTTCAATAGCCCCAACCACTTCCCACACATGCCCCGGCGCTAGGACCAAGCGCTTAAGTCCCGAGCGCTAATCGCAATCGGAAGACCGGGCGGGTGAAAATTCCTTTGTAATGTCAAAAAATTTCCGATGCGATCGATTATTAAACAAAGTCCCGCGACCTGTTTTCGGCCGTTGATTTGTTGTTCCAATCGAACGGCGGAGCGCTAATCGCAGCCCCTCACCGATCGCAATCGCAAGTCTTCCCCCTCCGATCCTCCGATCTGGCTATCTTCCGATCAAATCATAACCATCCATCCACCCCTCTGATCCGACAGCCAGCGCTCTCCCCGCCCAATCGCAATCGGAGATTTTAGTGTGTGTCAATCGCATCCCATCCTCCGCATCCGCCGATTGCGATCCGCCGATCTGATCACAACCGTTCGTTTAATTTAAAGATCTGACGGCTCAGCGCTGATCGCATCATTGCCTGTCGCCCCTCCCTTTTTCCTTCTGATCGAATGTGGGCCGTTGATCCGGCCTTAGATCTGATGGTTCTGGTCTAATCGCCCTCCGCCTCTGCTGGGTCCCACTCTTACATTCATCTCCATCGCATTTCATGTGTTTTCTATGTTTTTCGCCCGTTTCATATATTGTTACGCCGCTCAATCTCCACCGTTGATCTCTATTCCCAGACCATGATCTAACGGTCTGCGTTGCATGTCATCGTCGAACCCTATCATTTGCATGTTTCACCACTTCACAGCATTTTCACTATTATTTCACACAGAATCATTGTCCCCGCCGCCGCCGCGCCACCACTGTTTCGTCCACCCCCCCCATTGCATTGTTGTTTGAGTTCTGATGCGTGATTCGTAGGGTTGTAAATGAGGAAAGACCGCCATAATGTGCAGCCTCTGTACAGCGACAGTGAAACCAAGAAAGATCATCTTCAGCGGCTAAAATTCATGAGAATGACCCGGGAAGATGAACACAGGACATGCATTAAAGAGAACAAGTTTTAAACTTTATAAAAGTCTCTCAGCGCCATTAAAAGCCTGAGCTAACCTGTCAGAGGCCAAAATGAAATGGCAAAGGATTTCAGTACAAGAAAAGGAGATTAGGGCGTGTTAATGAAGATCTGGAGCCTTAAATCAATGGTTTAGAGGGCAAAGATCAGTTTCAAAACCTCGGGAATCGATGAAGAGATCCTGAGCACAAGAAAAAGGTAACATCGGGGCTTATTCATCAGCATAATGTTTTCTTCATCAAGTATAGGGCGTCCATACAGCTTTTATTATGCACAATGTCCCTGATAGAATTTCCACCCTTGCAGCAGTTCAAAACCGTCGGAGCATTTATAAGACAGAATTCTCAGTAGTGTATTTCATTTTTGTTCAAAGCACCAAGATTACAACAGCCGAAATATGTCAAAGTCATATCCAGGGAAGATCATTCTTTCATGAGAGAGATGACGGAACTTAAATACTCAGCTTTCAAACAGGACAGGCTTCGGCCCTGTATTCATTTTTATGTTTAATGTTACATTTAGTGTTCACCTACCCTCTCCGGTCTATCTTATGTCCATCCTCTGCTATAAAACATAGAAAGAAACATTATTGTGGTTGTTGATGAGATATCAGTGAAATGCAAGTATTGTTTCCTCTTGAGACAAGTTCTCTGTGTAAATTGTAAGATAGACTGAGGCTAGATGTATTCACATTGAATGTTCAAGTTATGGGCTATGATGTACCTGATTGGTTTTGTTTTTAATATGACAAGCATGTTTCTTTGGATCCTGATCTAAAGTAGCTGGTGATGTTTTCTTTTCTCTGTGTTTAATTCCATTTCATTTCTGCTGGTAGGCAACAAAAGTATAATATAGGATTCACCCTTGATAGGTGCCCTATATTTTCCTACTCTCCCTACCTTAATGTTTTCTGCTTATATGTGTATCTGAATGTTGATTTCAATTGGTTTAACCAGTGTAGTGGATGTTATTGCCTGCTCTCTGATGTATGAATCAATGAAGTCTATATTTAGATGTTCTTGTTAGGATTTAGTTGAATGTGTTGAGAATCTTGGAGGTCTAGAACATGATTCCTGTATCTCTAGGAGCTCTCCATCCCAATTAAACCTTTCCAAGATCCCTTGTTTCACCTCTGATTCGGTCCAAGCAGGCCTGGAGTTAAATGACCTCTGGTCTGATCTATAGACATAGTTGGTTGGTTCTCCTCCTTTCATTTTTAGTCCTTAATGTTCCATTCCATCTTCTATCCTTTAAGACCCAAATGCTCTAGATGACTAGCCCAACTGAAAGCTTGCACATTGATGACAAATAAATCCTTTCTTGACTCCATAGCCAAATGGCTTTGATGTTCTCTGAGTTATCTATCTCTGCCTAAGCTTCCTCTTTGCTCATTCTTGTCTTATATTGGTCCTTCTTTTCCTGATTCCCTCCAACCAAACACAAACAATCAAACAAACAACCTCGAGCCTATAACTAGCCTAAAATCTTATACTTTGAGCCTTAAAGACATAAACCTTTGGCTATCATAGAGAGATCCCTCTCTGGACCTAGGAGGGCTAGATCCTAAGGTCTGAAAGTGTTTCTATGTTGTCTCATCTTTTGGTCTCTGTCAACCTGGCCAAAACATGGGAACCCCAACATAATGGCGACTCCACTGGGGAATTATGAGTACATTTCACCTTAAACATTCGTAAAAACCTCAGAAACTTAGAACTCTGGTTAGGTTGACAGTAAGTCACCCCTTTCTTGAATCGACCTCCATTATTTAATATCCACCATACTCTTAGACAGAGCCTGTAAAGGGCCAGGTAGCCTCCAGATCTCATCCTCTTTTCAGAGGTGACATATCTGGTAAACGCCCTCCCAGTCAATCTCTGGTTGGAGCTTGTTGTTTTAGAGGAGATTCCTGAAAGGTGATAGTGCCTGAGCACTGTGGTGGACAATGCACTCCCTAGAAACATTCTAAACCCTCCACCTGGCGACTCCATTGCTCCTAAACGAAAAGACTCCACTGGTGATCAGTAGGCTTGCTAATTGTCTTGGTTTCAAAATAGACTCCATTGGGAGACCAACCTTCGAAATAACGCTAACCACAACCGAAGTGACATGTGGGGTTAAGCTGCTTGGCTAAGAACAACATTCTGGCTCACAGAACCATTCATAGGAGAGCTTGCCCTGTTCCAAACCCACCTGAAATAGTTGATAATCCTGAGAAAATCCTTAAGAGAACACCTGTAAGTAGGAGATCAACTATTTCCAGCAATATTCATAGAGCTAATTCTGCACCATAAGATCTTGCAGCTCCATTAGACCCTTCCTTCGACCTAGACCTTCAAAACAGATTACCTAGAACTAGGTCATTCAGTGTTTCAGACCAGCCAGACCCTAGGGACAGTGAAACCCCTCCTTCCACACCACCTGATTCGCACTTCCTTCAATACTTGGGGCTCTCTCACCCTAGATCTGCTCAACAGACTTCTGCTGGTCTTAATATCCCTATCATTCAAATACCAGCTGCTCAAATTAACCCTTTGCCTCACCAGAATATCATCATGGCAGCTTGGTATGCACCTTTAGTTCTACCCCAACCCTTGTTACCCTTACCCAATGATTATCAGTAAAAAATCCCACACTTCACTGCTAAAGAGTCCATAACAGCTCAACAACATGTAGATAAAATGGAGGACTCTTTTTATTATATGGAAATTGATGATGAAACAATCAAAATGAGAATCTTTGCCCAAAGCCTGGGTGGTGATGTAAAGAAATGGTTTAAGGGCTTACCTCTTGGCAGTATCCCAGATCTTCCTGCATTATACCAGACCTTCATAAACAAATGGGAAACTAGGGCAAACCCTCGCCAACTCCTAGTAGAATACCTGACCCTTAAAATAAATGTAGGAGAGAGTGTTCATGATTATACCACTATATTTAATAACATTTACAATGCTCTCCCTCCACATATGAAACCTCCACAGGGTATGGCCTTAGAAAAATACCCAGATGGGTTTGATGCTGACATGGCCTATGAGCTTAGGGACAAAGAATACGCCACACTGGAAGAGATGAAGAAAGGGGTTGTAAACATAGAAGCCAATTTGATTGAGAAAAGAGCAAGACTAAGGTATGAGAGGAGGGTAACCTATAGGGATGACAATGTAGCCTCCATATCTGACCCCAATAACGAATGCATGTTCAAGGACGTGGAAAAGATGAAACAAATGATGGAAAAAATGGCTGTCACCGTTAGTAACATAAGCAGACATCAGAATCAAGCCCAAAACTTTAGAAGAAACAACAACACCCCCAACAGACAGAAAGAATCAGATCAGCAAGTCATCCCCCCATTTCAAAAATTTTTAGATGAGGATGAGGGAGTCATAGAGGAGTCTGAAGGGAATGTGATAAACATGTTTGAAACAGAAGACTTAATCCATAACTGTGATTCAAAGGAAGACCAGCCCTTATCCGCATACGGGGATGAGGAATGGTTAGAGGCTGAGGATTACAGATTAGGATTCGAAAATTCCATGATGCAGGTCAGAGAGCCGTATGAACTTAGGAGCAAAAAGAACCAAGAAAATCCCAAAACAAAGACTCCGGAGGTAACCATCAAGAAAAGGCCTGACAGATCTTCTAAAGCATCTGCTGCAAATGACAAATCAGCAGCTGAAAGTTTTGGTAAACATAAGGAGAAGGACAACCAAAACAATGAAAAACGAAGTCAACCAACTAGCAGCACTAGCACCGCAGTTAGTGCTCCTGATAAAACGATTCCTAACCCTGTACATAGTGAAAATCACAAACTGATTCAGCTACTAAAGTAGTGGCAAATAAAACAGAATTGAACATTACAAAGGTCCAGTCCACTTTCAATCTAGAGAGGGAGATTGCAAAAATCAAAATCTCTGTACCATTATCTGAGCTGGCCTCTCAGGATGTGTATAAAGGCCAAATTTTGAAAGCATTAAATCTGGGAGAAATGAATGATTCTGTAAATTTAAATGATGATCAACCTGCCCTCCTATTTGGTCCAAAGATTGAGGGAAAATTTCAGGAAGGGGTAGTTCCACCATTCTATATCAGTTTTAACATTCATGACAAGATACTCCACAATGCCATGCATGACTCTGGTGCATCACACAATCTAATGCCTAAGGTAGTGATGGAGAGGCTAGGCCTAGAGATTACCAGACCTTACAAAGACTTATACTCATTCGACTCCAGTAGAGTAAAATGCCTAGGCCTATCAAAGACTTGTGTGTAAGCCTGACCCAGATTCCTGCCAAATGTATGGTCATGGATTTTGTGGTGGCAGATGTGCCACCAAAGTATGGCATGTTATTGTCAAGATCATGGGGAGCCAAACTGCAGGGAACAATGCAGATGGATGGCTATTATGCCACTATCCCTATCTTTGGCCAACTTAGAAGACTGTATAGAGAGTCTCAGATGAAATTTTTAGTCAGTAGCCCCGAGAAACCTGAAAACTCACCATTATACTCTGTACATACAGATCTAGACTCTTTCATTCTCTACAATGACCAATCCTCAGAAGAGCCGAGATTAGATAATGGAAATAAAAACATACAGCCCATGGATTTCAACATAATGGCTACTATGGAAGAATACGAAGAAGAAGACCATGGGAAAACTGCTGAAAATATAACTCTGAATGAAATAGAAATAGAACAAAAACAACAAGCTAGCCACCTCCCTGATATCCATGCCCATAATGAACCACGAAATGACCCCCCTCCTAGCACAAACCTCACAACTCAACATAATGGCGAACCCAGCTGTAGGGGAGGGGATGAAGACGAAGTAAACAATGAACCCCTGTGGGAAATGAAATTTGATGGGTCCTGTACTAGGCAGAGTGCTGGAGCAGGAGTCTGGCTAGATAACACTGAAAATGATCACGCAGAGAGCCACACCGTCAATCTGCATTTCAAATGCACGAATAACATTGCAGAATATGAGGCTCTGATCTTGGGCTTAAATCTGTTGAAAAAACTAGGAGCCCGTAGGATAGCTGTGAGAGGAGACTCAGAGTTGGTAATCAAACAAGTGAATGGTGAGTATTCAGCAAAGCACCCCAGGCTTAGGGCATACATGAATGACACTCTAGATTTGCTGAAAACGTTTGTTGAATTCGAGTTAGTGTTCACTCCTAGGGGTCAAAACGCAATAGAAAATGGATTAGCTTGTCTAGCTAGCTCATATCCTAAAGCCCCAGTTGACCAAAAAATTATCATTCAGACCAAATTCAGGCCTGCAGTGCCAGACAATGAAAAATATTGGCAGGTCTTTGAAGGAGACAAACAGATCGAATATTTCCTGGTGGGCAAGAATGAGTTTGAATTTTCTGATTTGGACTCGATTTCTGATGATAGTTGCCCAAGCGAGGATTTACCAGATGAACAAGAAACACCCTGTAACATAGAAATAAATTCTTTTTTCTGATAAAACTGGAAATTTTAACGAAAATATTGAAAACGCAGAAAATGAAGAGGTCAAAGTGTTGCAGGCCAAAGACAAGAATATACCCAGAGTCCTGGCACCCTTAGATGACCTCTTTGATTTTGATGACGTAGCAAAGAAGCCCACAATTGATCATTCTGATTCTGATGTGATAGAATGCAACATTGGCACTGAAGACAGACCCAAAATGATAAAACTGGCTAAGTCTATACCTGCAAACATGAAGAAGAAATACATTGACTTGTTTAAGGAATTCATTGATGTGTTTGCATGGAGCTATGAAGACTTAAAGGCCTATGATACCAACATCATACAACACAAGATACCACTAAAGGAAAATCAGAAGCCTTTCAGACAAAAACTTCGTAGGATTAATCCAAAACAATTGCCTGTAGTAGAGAAGGAAATTAAAAAGATGTATGAAGCAGACATTATAGTCCCTGTAAGGTTTTCTGATTGGGTGTCAAACTTAGTGGCTGTAAGGAAGAAAACAGGGGAGATCAGACTTTGCATAGACTTCAGAAACCTCAATAGAGCCTCCCTGAAAGACAACTACCCTTTGCCTAGAATGGAGCATATCCTACAGAAGGTAGTAGGCTCTAAGAGAATCTCCCTGCTTGATGGTTTTTCAGGATATAATCAAGTTCTGGTACTCCCAGAAGATCAAATCAAAACAGCTTTTACCACTCCATGGGGCACCTTCATGTACTTGAAAATGCCTTTTGGATTGATGAATGCTGGAGCTACCTTCCAGAGAGCAATGGACATAGCTTTCTCAGAGGAGATAGGACACTTCATAGTTATCTACTTGGATGACTTGACTGTCTTTTCTAAAACTGAAGAAGAACACCTGAAACATCTGAGGAAAGTTTTTGAAAAATGTAGAAGGTATGGTCTGTCCCTAAATCCTAAGAAAACTATTTTTGGGCTGCAAGAAGGTAAACTTCTTGGGCACATTATATCTGAGAAAGGGATTAGGATAGACCCACAGCGAGTTGAGGGAATACTTCAAATTACACATCTAAGGAACATCAAGGAGTTGCAGTCTTTTATAGGGAAGATCAATTTCCTTAGAAGATTTATCCCCAATCTTGCTGAACATCTTAGGAAAATGACTGAAATGCTAAAGAAAGGTGCAGGAATTAAGTGGACCGTTGAAGCCAAAAAATATTTTGAGTCAGTAAAACTTGCTCTCACTCAGGCCCCTGTCCTTATCAGCCCTGACTTCTCAAAAGATTTTCTGATCTTTTCATTTGCTTCACAACACACGATAGCTACAGTTTTACTGCAGAAAAATTTAGAAGGTAATGAACAACCTATAGCCTTCTTCAGTAAAGCCTTAAGAGATGCACCCTTAAATTACAACATCATGGAAAAGCAGGCATATGCCCTGATTAAGGCCTTAAAAGACTTTAGGGTGTACATTCTTCATTCTCACACCATTGCCTACGTGCCCAACATCATAGTCAAGGATATTTTGTCCCAAGACCCTGATGGAAAAAGAGGAAAATGGATTGCTACAATCTTTGAATACGACCTTGAAATAAAACCCACCAAGCTGATCAAAGGTCAAGGCCTGGCCCAATTAATGGCTGAAACGAATTTGCAGGCTTTGGATATTAACATGATGAATGCCTTAGATGAGCAGGAAGGATTGCCCCATCCCACTGTTGAGGAGCAGTTTCAGAACTCTCCTTGGTATATCAATATCCTTTACGTGCTCACAAACCTCAATTCCCCTCCAGAACTGTCCAAAACAAAGGCCATATTCATAAAACTCAAAGCTAGAAATTACTGCATTATGAATGAGAGTCTATATTGGAAAAATCCAAATGGCCTTTTGCTGAAATGTTTTTATGAAACTGAAGCTGAAAGAGTCAAACAAGAATTCCATGCTGGGGAGTGTGGAGGCCACCTGAGTTGGAAAACCACTGCAAATAAGATACTCAGGGCTGGTTACTATTGGCCTACACTCTTTGGTGATGTCCATAAAATGATTCTTGCCTACCACAAATGCCAAATCTTTGAGGGAAAAATAAAGCTCCTTCCCCTCCCATTACAACTTATCACCATAGAAGGTCCCTTCATGCAATGGGGCCTAGAATTTATAGGAGAGATTCATCCTGCCTCCTCTGGACAGCATAAATGGATTTTGACTACCACATATTACTTCACTAAATGGATAGAAGCCATACCCACTAGGAATGTCACTGACTCTGTCATCATTAGGTTCCTAGAAGACTTCATCTTATCTCGTTTTGGCTGTCCAAGGAAAATAATCACTGACAACGCTGCTGCTTTCGGATCCAAAAGAATGGTTGATTTCTGTCACAGGTACGGAATAACACTTGGAAATTCGACTTCCTATTACCCCCAGGGTAATGGCCCAGCTGAATCATCAAATAAAATCCTAGTTACAATCATTAAGAAGCTGCTGGAAGAGAAAAAAAGGTCATGGCATAAAAAGTTGATACATGCCTTGTGGGCAGACAGGCTCACTACAAAGAAATCTATTGGCATGCCACCCTTTTAGCTAGTTTACGGGACTGAAGCAGTGTTTCCTACTAGTCTCGGAGTTCCAGTAATCAAGCTTGTTCAGGAAATCCAATCAGAGGAGGACAACATGATAAGGAGAATCAATGAAACAATCCATCTCCAGCAAACAAGAGAGCAGGTTTATGGCAGAGCTGTCAGAACACAGGAAAGCATAAAGAGACAGTTTGACAAAAGAACCAAAGCTTCAGATTTCAAGGTTGGAGATAAGGTCCTGAGATGGGATTCGAGAAGAGAGGACAAAGGCAAACATGGTAAATTCGACAGCCTGTGGCAGGGTCCATACATCATCCAGGCCACTGTGGGCCCTAATGCGTTTTTCTTACAAGAACTTGATGGTACAGAGTTGTTTGGGGGTCCTGTCAATGGCAGGATGCTCAAACACTATTTCTGCTAGTTTTTCATTTCCAGTTTCATTTCCATTGTACATACCGTTGCAAGTTTTCATTTTCAGGAAAAAAGAAAATGTTCCAAAAACAGAATGAAAAGAGAGGTTCAGACATGCTCAAAACATGAACCTCTGAAGTAAAAGCATGGCTCAAACCTGATCAAAATCCGAGCCAAAGGAAGCAGAATAGATGGTCCTAATAAGCTCAAAATCTGGATCAACAGTGAAAGAAGAACCAACTCTAATATGCCCAAAACCAGAGCTGGAATCGAAGAAAATAAGTGACTCAAATATGCTCAAAACCTGAGTCACATAGAAAGAAGGATGTTTCAAAGTTGCAGAATTCCATGCCTTCACAGTTTTGTCTTCTACAAGTTTCTGCCAGCAAGTCAGAAAGTCTAATCCTGGCTTGGCTGTGTTTAAATTTCCTGTCTTAGAATGTAGGTGAAGAAACCTGTTGGATAGTTTAACCCCAACAGGTAGTAGATTAGGTAGAGAATTTTATGAGGCCAACAGTCTAATTTGGCCTCATGGAGCAATAAGGGTAGATTTAGAGTAGGTTTGTTTTTGTTTTCAAAATAAAATAATGTAAAGGGTCTGCTAGTTCAAACGCACCCAAGGGAAATGTTAGAACTGTAGTCTGGGTAGGTATATTGGTTGGGAAATATTTCTGTTGATGTTTTCTATCATATTGTGGCAGCTGAAATGAAGAAAGAAGGGATGTGCCAAGCAGCAGGCATCTGGCCTACTCCAAAGATCATCTCTGGTTTCTTGACTCCTTCAAGAAGAAGCCATCCCCATGTGGAGCCACTGTTAGCCCCCCTATGAAATTTTTGACAAGCAAATAGGGGGCTAAAATGTTTTTGAGCCTTCAAGGAATGCATCTCCCTTGAAGACACATCATCCTTGAAGCCTCCTTTTCCCTTTGTCCTTTGATAAATCCCCCTCTGCTGATTTCCCTTATAAAGCCTCTCTATTTGTAAAGAAACGCCCAAAGGCCTCCTTTCCCCCTTATTTCACCCCCACTTAGCCTTTTTGTTTTAAGTCTCCCTCGTCTCCTTTTCTATTTCCCACTTATCCCCCTAAATCTCCCCAAAATCCCCTTTAAATTCCACCCTTACCGCTTTGTTTAGCAAATTCCACTTCGTTCCCTTTATCATTTCCCTTCCTAATCACAAATATTGCATTCAATGGGAAAAAACCCACTTTCCGACCTTATTATAAGGCCTAACCCCTTTTTCAATAGCCCCAACCACTTCCCACACATGCCCCGGCGTTGGGACCAAGTGCTTAAGTCCCGAGCGCTAATCGCAATCCGAAGACCGGGCGGGTGAAAATTCCTTTGTAATGTCAAAAAATTTCCGATGTGATCGATTATTAAACAAAGTCCCGCGACCTGTTTTCGGCCGTTGATTTGCCGTTCCAATCGAATGGCGGAGCGCTAATCGTAGCCCCTCACCGATCGCAATCGCAAGTCTTCCTCCTCCGATCCTCCGATCTGGCTATCTTCCGATCAAATCATAACCGTCCATCCACCCCTCTGATCCGACAGCCAGCGCTCTCCCCGCCCAATCGTAATCTGAGATTTCAGTGTGTGTCAATCACATCCCGTCCTCCGCATCCGCTGATTGCGATCCACCGATCTGATCACAACCATTCGTTTAATTTAAAGATCTGACGGCTCAGCGCTGATCGCATCATTGCCTTTCGCCCCTCCCTTTTTCCTTCCGATCGAATGTGGGCCGTTGATCCGGCCTTAGATTCGATGGTTCTGGTCTAATCGCCCTCCGCCTCTGCTGGGTCCCACTCTTACATTTGCCTCTGTCACATTTCATGTGTTTTGTATGTTTTTTTCTCGTTTCATATATTGTTACGCCGCTTAATCTCCACCGTTGATATCTGTTCCCAGACCATGATCCAACGGTCTGTGCTGCATGTCATCTCCGAACCCTATCATTTGCATGTTTCACCACTTCACAGAATTTTCACTATTATTTCACACAGAATCATTGTCCCCGCCGCCGCCGTGCTACCACTGTTTCATCCACCCCCCCATTGCATTGTTGTTTGAGTTCTGATGCGTGATTCGCAGGGTTGTAAATGAGGAAAGACCGCCATAATGTGCAGCCTCTGTACAACGACAATGAAACCAAGAAAGGTCATCTTCAGCGGCTGAAATTCATGAAAATGACCCGGGAAGATGAACACAGGACATGCATTAAAGAGAACAAGTTTTAAAATTTATAAAAGTATCTCAGCGCCATTAAAAGCCCGAGCTAACCTGTCAGAGGAAAAAATGAAATGGAAAAGGATTTCAGTACAAGCAAAGGAGATTAGGGCGTGTTAATGAAGATCTGGAGCCATAAATCAGTGGTTTAGAGGGCAAAGATCAGTTTGAAAACCTCGGGAATCGATCAAGAGATCCTGAGCACAAGAAAAAGGTAACATCAGGGCTTATTCATCAGCAGAATGTTTTCTTCATCAAGTACAGGGCATCCATACAGCTTTTATTATGCACAATGTCCCTGATAGAATTTCCACCCTGGCAGCAGTTCAAAACCGCCGGAGCATTTATAAGATAGACTTCTCAGTAGTGTATTTCATTTTTGTTCAAAGCACCAAGAGTACAACAACCGAAATATGTCAAAGTCATATCCAGGGAAGATCATTATTTCATGAGAGAGATGACGGAAATTAAATACTCAGCTTTCAAACAGGACGGGCTTCGGCCCTGTATTCATTTTTATGTTTAATGTTACATTTAGTGTTCACCTACCCTCTCCGGTCTATCTTCTGTCCATCCTCTGCTATAAAACACAGAAAGAAACATTGTTGTGGTTGTTGATGATATATCAGTGAAACGCAAGTATTGTTTCCTCTTGAGACAAGCTCTCTGTGTAAATTGTAAGATAGACTGAGGCTAGATGTATTCACACTGAATGTTCAAGTTATGGGCTATGATGTACCTGATTGGTTTTGTTTTTAATATGACAAGCATGTTTCTTTGGATCCTGATCTAAAGCAGCTGGTGATGTTTTCTTTTCTCTGTGTTTAATTCCATTTCATTTCATTTCATTTCTGCTGGTAGGCAACAGAAGTATAATATAGGATTCACCCTTGATAGGTGCCCTATATTTTCCTACTCTCCCTACCTTAATGTTTTCTGCTTATATGTGTATCTAAATGTTGATTTCAATTGGTTTAACCAGTGTAGTGGATGTTATTGCCTGCTCTCTGATGTATGAATTAATGAAATCTATATTTATATGTTCTTGTTAGGATTTAGTTGAATGTGTTGAGAATCCTGGAGGTATAGAACCTGGTCTCTATCTCTCTAGGAGATTTCCATCCCAATTAAACCTCTCCAAGATCCCTTGTTTCACCTCTAATTCTGTCCAAGCAGGCCTGGAGTTAAATGACCTCTGGTCTGATCTATAGACAGAGTTGTTTGGTTCCCCTTTACTCATTTTCAATCCTTAATGTCCCATCCCACCAATCATCCTTTAAGATCCAAATGCTCTAGATGACTAGCCCAATAGAAAGCTTGCACATTGATTACAAATAAATCCTTTCTTGACACCATAGCCCAATGGTTTTGATGTTCTCTGAGTTATCTATCTCTGCCTAAACTTCCTCTTTGCTCATCCTTGTCTTATATTGGTCCTTCTTTTCCTAATTCCCTCCAACCAAACACAAACAATCAAACAAACAACCTCGAGCCTATAACTAGCCTAAAATCCTATACTTTGAGCCTTAAAGAGATAAACCTTTGGTTATCATAGAGAGATCCCTCTCTGGACCTAGGAGGGCTAGATCCTAAGTTCTGAAAGTGGTTCTATGTTGTCTCATCTTTTGGTCTCTATTAACCTGGCCAAAACATGGGAACCCCAACAGTTTGATTTAAGATTTTATTTCTATGCTCAAAAAGCTTGGAGAGAAGCCTCTTGAGTTCACTATAATTTTGACGTCTTAAAAGGCTAGGAAGGTTAGTATTGCAACAAATATTATGAAATTGACCTCTAAAGTGGTTGTACATGGGGCACTCTAAGAGGAATTGATTTTCATCCTCGATGTTCATATTCTCACAGAGATGGCAGATCCTTTCCATCCATGGTGTTTTAGGAATTGTCCATTTACATGTTTCACTATGGAGCTCATGAGAGTTCGTTCTAATTTTGGCTATATTAATTTTCTTCTTTGAGCTAGTTAAAAAAGAGAGATAATTTTGATCTTCTAGGGTGGGGTTGATGACCTCCTTATAATATCTTAATTTTCTTTTAGCTGCTAGATCTTTCTCACACCACATTTTTTCTTTGAACTTAGTGATAACAATTTTTTTAATGTTATTAATGTTTTGCAATGCAACATTCTCATCGATCTCCCGATAGTTTAACCAGGCCTTGGTGCCTTTATCTCGTTTAAACCTTAGGTGGTTTTGGATGGAATTTAAAGCTAGCTTAGGAAGTCTATGGTCTCCTATGTTATTGAGCTTGTGCTTGTACAACAGAAGCCTAGTCATAGCTAGGTTCTCGATAGGGGAAATACCCACTTCTATAAAAGAGGAATAGGATAGGGTGTATTGATTTCTAATTTTAAGGTTATACGTTATAAAACGCTTCTATATTTAACCTTAATATTTTCTCCAAGGGATTCTCTAAAATCTTTGCAACCTCAAACCTCACATCCATATAAGATAACAAGAGTGACTAAAGTTTCAAATAGGAACTTCTTTCTATCCCACATTACAAGGTTTGTCGTTTTACGGTTATTTTCAAGACCAAAATAAAAGCTTTCCACCCCCATTAATCCTTTCTGAATGCTATAGTTCCATTTGAGCTTGTGATGAATATCAATTCCTAGGTACTTGTAAGAAGACACTTCCTCCAAGTTACTATTGTCATACATAAAATTAGCGTAAGTGTCATTGGATTTGATAATCATAACTTTTTTTTTGTCAAAGTTAACAGACATACCCATGGTAGAGCAGAAATCCTTAAGAAGTCTAAGTTTCTTATCAAGATCAGATGGGAACCTTGCGAGAAGAAAAATATCGCCAGCATAGAGAAGAAGGATGATGAATATCCCAGCTAAGATCATGTCAGCACATCCTGCTTCCTCTAAACAACCTTCTAGATTTTCGATGTAAATGCCAAATAGGGTAGGGGAGAGGGGGCAACCTTGTTTAACTCCGATATTACACTTAATATCTTTCTACCACCCCTCATTGCTCTTTAACTAGGCAATTACATTCTTGTATAACCTTATAGCGGCCACTCTTAGCTCGAAAGGAACATTTAGCTCTTCTAATCTATTCCATAGGTTGTTTCTAGGAACCATATTGAAAGTCTTTATAAAGTCCACAAAGAAACAAAAGAGATTGGATTTATCGTTGCAGCATTCCTCCACAATGATCCTAAGCATAATGAGGAGGTACGTTGTTGAGTGCTTCCTTCTAAAACTCGCTTGGCCTTTAGCGCGCTTCCCTTCACTTTCAAGCCAAATGCTCAACTTATTTTCAAAAATAATACCATATAACTTGGCCAAGAGAGGGCTGATCATAATTGTCTGATAATTAAAGGGGTTATTTGTATCCCCACTTTTAAAAATAGGGATAATGAGGCTTTGAGTCCAAGGTTTAGGGAACCCTTTCTTGATCGCTTGGTTGAAAATCTTGTGGATGTGGGGGATGAGGACAGGACCTCCAATTTTTAAGATTTTTGTCTGGTAACCTTCAATGTCTTTAGCTTTCCCATTTTCTAGGTGTTTAACCCCAAAATCAATGTCTTCTAATGAGAAAATTTCTTTCATTGTGAGCAAGGTTTCAAAGCTATCCTTGGCATTTGGAGATTCATAAATATTTTTAAGATAGGAATTCTAGTAGTGTAAAGCAATTTTAGTATTATCATTAGTTTTCCTAGCTAGAATCTTCCCCCAGAATTTCTTAGGAGCCACATTAAAGAGGTGTAAGAGATTCTCTTGTATTTTAATAATATATTGCCTTTTTTTCCTTTTAGTTAGGGCTTTGTAGATTTTTATCTTGTCAATTTTGAGAGATTCATCAATGACTTCCTTAATTTCTCTCCTCACACTTTTACAATCTTTGTCATACCATGGGTTGGTTTTGCTATTTATTTTATTATTTGAGACTTCAATCAAGAACTTGTTAATAGAATATGAGAGGGTTGTAGTAAAATTATGATAAAGGTCATCTATGTTGTCTATACTAGGTAAAGGAAGCAAATTAGTTTTTAATTCATTTATAAAGAGATCGTTTTTATTTCTATCAAAGATTAAGTTCTTTTGACTATAAGGATTATCTTCAATGGGATCTCTATGCATGAAAAAATTAAGAGTTATGAGTAAAGGCCTATGATCAAAGTCGGGCTCGTGGTCGTCTAAGATGTCAAAATTTAGTATTAAGAATGGTTTTTTTCATTGAGATTTAATTATACTCAGTGAAAACATAAAGAATTGAAGAATTGAAAAAAGAGAATAGAATAAGGTGTGCCGAAACTTTGTAAAAGAAAAAGAAAAATTAAAATGTAAAGAAATGGAAATGGAATAATCTATGGGGAATTTCATGTCAAAGGGTGAAGGCATGTCAAACTTTACTAAATAAATATTTGCAAACACGAGATTGTAGGGTAAATGTTTGCAGGCACAGAATAGAGATTGAGATTGAGAGAAGAAACAAAAGTTCTGATCCTTTGGTTGGGTGTCTTGTACGTCAAAGTTAAGTCTTTGGTTATATGATATGCGTCACTCTGCGGATTGTATTTAGTAAAAATAAAAGTGACAAAGGCATCATAGGTTAAAATGAAAATGACAGTCAAGAGGAAGAAACAAATGATAAGGGAGAGGAAAATAAAAATGAAGAAAGCGGTGATGATGAGGAAGAAACAAAGGACGGTGAAGAAGAGAACAGTGACAAAGAGGAAAATGATAGTCAAGAGGAAGAAGAAGACTATGAAGAGGCAAAGAAAAATTATGAAGAGACAGAGGCAGAGGAGGAAGAAGAAACAGAAGATAAAGAGAGAGAAGAAAATTATGAAGAGAAAGAAGTAGAATTTGAAGAAGAGACAGAGGCAGAATTTGAAGAAGAGGGTAGTGAACATGACAGTGAGCAAAATAATGACAATATGTAAGAGGGTGATGAAGAAAATGAGAAGGTTGACAGTGGAAATTAAATGAGCATTGATGAAAAGGTAGAAACAAAAAAAGAGGTTGATGACAAGGACAAAGATGAAGATAATAAGGATAATGCAGAAACCAAAGGTAGCACTCATACTGATAAGATAAACCACAGTGAGGAGAAGATAAAGGATAGTCAAGAGGTTGATGATAGTGATGAAGATCATGACAGTAATGCTAGTATGGAGGAAAATGAAAGTGACTCTCAAGAGGGTAGCCGAGAACACAATGAAGAAGAGATAAGTTCAGAGATCCTTGATGGAAAGAAAGGAAGTCTTGAGATCAGTCATGGTAAGAGCATTCTAGTAAACCAATTTGAGTTTCTCCCTCTCACATATCAAAAAGGATCAAGGCTTTTGTTTTCTGCCTCCAAAAGGCAAGGGACCATGCCATCCTCCTCAGCTCAGCCATTAGACAAAGGGAAACAAAAGGTAAAGGAAGAAGAAGAAGATCATGAGGTTGAGAAGGAATTTGAGATCATTCAGGTGGATAGTGATGAGGAGAATGAAGCAAGAATCACAAACTTGCTCCTCCAGGACAGAAATGCACAAATCAAAGACCTCCAAGCACATTTGAATAGGGCCAAGAGTGTGAATGATGCCCTTGACTTGGAGAATAGACAGTTAGGAGCTCAAATTGCAATATATGAAGATAGAGCCCTCAAGGCCCAGAAAGAAGCCCAAAAGGCACAGGTGAGACTAGAAGAGTTCATGGGCACCTATGAAGAGAGTGAAGATGAGGAATGAAAATCTAGGAGGAGACCTAGAACCATGGGATTGAAGAAAACATTGGCCAAGAAAAGGGAGGAAGAATCAGCCCTAGCAGAACAACTCCCTTTAGATGAGATTTTAGCCATGGAGATAGCCCATGACTGGGAGCCTTGGTTGGAGAGAGCCAACATACACTTGGATGCTAAATTGAAGAAAGAAATTCAAGATTTTGACCTCCAAAGAAGGATGACTCAGCATTATGCCCGAAAAAACCAAATTGCAAGGGGTAAATTGAAAAAGGCTCAAAACAAGCTCCAGGAACTAAAAGAAGAAAAAATCCAAGCTAGACTTGGAATATTGGCACAAGCTTCTCTACAGGTCTCTCAAAACCCATGAGGCACTCATTCACCAAATTTGGGAGAATTTTGGCAAGTTTTGGTTTTTTGCTAATTTTGAGGCCAAGGGGGTAGCACACATGGTGCTACACTTTTTCTCAGAGCATATTCAAGAGGAAAGTATCACATTTTTTGAATCCTCATCTCAAATGTAGCATGCTCACAAAGTTTCAGATCAATTGGAGTTGTTTTGGTCCTCCAAAAGGGTTAAAAACACCCAAATTTTCACCATTCTGCCTGCTTTTCAGGACATGTGTTGTGCCTTTACCAGCCTTCAAATTTTTTATTTTTAAACAATTTTCAGAGGTCAAATAATATTACCAAGGGTATATCTGGAAATTAGACTCAAAGGGCTTTCCAACGGGCCATCACGGAGCCTTTTCTGACATCGGGAAGGCTTTCAAAACACTTTTGCAAGTTGACCCAGTTTTCTTGCTCCAGTGCTACGCCCTTGGCATGGAAATTCATCCTAAAACGTATTGTTGCACCCTTAGTAGAGGGAAAGTCAACAATATACACTTGGAAAGTTTTAGGAGGCTTGTCACACCTCAAATATCAATTTCTTTTCTAAAAATGCCTAAAAAGATATTTTGTTTTAGATATTTTGTGCCTCGGACCTTGCAAGGTCTCAAGGACAATAGTGACATTTCTGATTAGCCAATAGGCTTCTAGATAATCTATTAGGTTTTTCTCCTCCTTACTGGTTTAATAGAGCATTGAAGACTCATTTTTAATGTTGGCATTTGATGAGTTTTGAGAGCAATACATGGTTCTTTGAGGTTGAAGAGCAATTTGGTGTTATGGAGCTTGTGAATGATTTGCTTTGATTGATGATGAAGAAAGCTTGCTTGCAAGATCCCTAAGCTTGGTGAATAGTGATGTGTCTCTAATTTGTTCATGTTTTCTTGTTTATCATTATTTCCATCCTTCTATGTTGCAGTAGATCAGAAAATTATAGGCTAAGAAATGTTGTTTGAGGCACCTTAGTCCTTCCTGTTTCTATTGTCTTTATGTTTTCCTCTGCTGGGTTAGTTTAAGGAATTCTTAGCTGCTCCTTAGATCCACCTAAGCTTGTTTGTTTCATTAATGGTTTAAAAAGTTAGTTTCCAAATATTTTTTTATGGTTAGCCATGCTTACTTGATGCTATCTAAACTCTGTTTGTGGAATCTCTCTTTGATGGGTTACTTGCTAGTTTTAGCCAAAGAGGCTATGTTTTGATCATGCCCTTTGTCCATGCTTGATAAGTTTGCCTCAAAATTATTTATAGCTTGATTGATGATCTCTAGGAGTTCCATATTTATTGGTTAAAGTTATTTTTCATCTTATATGTTTTCAAACCTTGAAGGTGAAACCACTAAAGTTAGATAGGTTTTCTTACTTTCTTTGTTTCACTGAATTGTTCATCTTGAATGTCTATTTGTTTAAGTATTGTCATTGAGTTAATGGTATGCCCTATCTCATGATTATTATATTTTTCTTATCAGTATTTGATACTTTCTTTTTTATGGGTATATGACAAAGGATACTACACTGCCCTTTGCCCTACCTTGTTCACCAACTTAATGTCCATTTCACTTCACACATAACCTTAAAGATCCATTGACCACAATAGATTTTCCCTGTGATGCACTTTGACTCATTGTTGAGATATCCATGACTTTCATAGACTCCATAGCCCAATGATTTGATGACCTCTCACTCCACCTATTCTACATGTTCATCTTACCCAACCAAAACAAACAACAAACCCTACACTTAACAACTAGCCTAAAATCAACCATTTAAAGCAAACAAGTTCACATCCTTTGCATACAATAGAGAGAGCCATCTCTGAGTCCAAGAAGGCTAGGTCCTAGGACTCCAAAGACTGGTCTGATGTTACCCTGTGCATTTGGTCTACCATTTACGCTCAAATCACATTCATCTAACATCTCGGATCGGATAATGGAGGTGAATATTACAGCAAATAGTTTGATAGGTATTGTTCAGCGCATGGAATTCACAGAGAGAAGACAATTCCAAGAACACCACAAGAAAATGGTGTGTTAGTAAGGGTGAACATGACAATCATGGAGCATGCAAGGTGCATGATATTGCATGTAGGATTCCCTTTACAACTTTGGGCAAATATTTAATTGTTGTTTATCTAATAAATAGAGGGCCTTCAAGTTCCTTGGATGGTGGTATTCCATAGGAGGCATGGACAGGTAAAAAGGTAAAGACTGCTCTATTTTAAATCCTTTTGGCTGTGAGGCCTTTGTCCATATTAATAAAGAAAATAGAACAAAGCTTGAGGAAAAATCAAAGAAATGTACCTTTATTGGATATGGTGTTAATTATTTTGGTTATCGCTTATATGATTATGAAAATCACAAAATCATTAGTAGGAGAGATGTAATATTCAATGAAAATGTCTTGTATAAGAATCAATTGTAGGAAAAGAAATAGGAAAAAAAAAACAAAGAATACACATTTCTTGATGAGATCACAAAAAAAGTAAAGGTGTCTAAAAATAATAATAATCTGTTGGGTATGTGTTATATTCTTTCCACGACTAATCACGCGTGGGGGGGGTGGGGTCACAGGGGGGCTATCGCCCCCCCTGTACGTTGTGTTGGGCGTAACATCGGGGTGGGGGTCATAGGGGGGCGTGGTAGCCCCCTTGTCGGGGTCTGGGGAAGCGCCCCGGAAAAAAAAATTTGGTCCTTATTTTCCGGTGGGCGGATCCGCCCATGGTTTTGTGCATGGGTTTGCACATCGTTTTGGGGTACTATGGTTTTTGGCCCCTGGTATTTTGTAGATCTGGTCAAGGGAACTATGGTTATGTTCTAATCCAGGGTTAATGGATTGGGGTTTATGTATTCTTTGCATGTATATACATGTGTTGTAACACTAAAAGGAATATAATGAAAAATCAAGCTGGTCGTCCCAATTTGGGATCCAGGGGAAAATCTCTGTGTTTATCTGTTTTATGTTTTATGCTCTCGCTATTGTTTATTTTCTGTTATAAGATTCGTGTGTAGATAATTTCTGTTCAGGGTTAAAACCTACACTTGGTATCAGAGCTGTTTCGGCTTCAAGGGGACGCCTTTGCTGCTGAGGGTTTTGCTTGGGCTGAGGTAGACCATGTTTAGTGGGAAGATACGACGGATCGATTCTTGCGGTGAAAGAAGATTGGAGGGCGAGGCGGGAAGATGAGATTGAGAAATTTAATGGTCATAGTTTTGAATTGTGGAAGCTCAAGATGGAGGATTTGTTGGTGGATAAAGATTAGTGGATTGTCACTGTAGATCCGGGTACAAACCAACGGCAATGTCGGATGGCTGGAAAGAGGCTGGATTGGAAGGCAAAGAGCACAATACGATTGTGTGTCTAGTTCGGTATTGTTGAATGTATTCAGGAGAAGCTACGGTGAAGGACCTTGTGGGACAAACTGGGGACTTTGAAAAACTGGGGACTTTATACCAATCTGTACCAATCTAAGTCTCTGGTGAATAAGTTGTTCCTGCGGAAAAAGCTGTATAACCTGAGGATGAAGGATGGAGACTCGGTGACAGAGCATCTGAACGCCTTCAATACTGTGGTAAGTCAGCTGTCATCTGTTGATATTAAAATCTCGGATGAAGATAAGTGCATCAGTTTGTTGTGTTCTCTACCAGACTTGTGGGATAGTCTGGTTATTGCAATAGGTAGCAATACAACTACCTTGAATTTTGATGACATTGTCTCAGCCTTGCTGTCGGAGGAAATGAGACGGAGAAATATGGAAGGTCAGAATGGAGATACCTTATCTGTACGAGGAAGGTCCTAGAACAGAAACAAGAATAAGGTTTCGAGTGGGAGATCTAAATCTAGAGGGAGATCTAAATCTCCTGGAAAGTTTGTAAAGGTGTGCTGGAAATGCGGAAAGGAAGGGCACTACAAAAAAGACTGCAAATCTAAAGCTCCTGAGAGAGGAAAGGGATCTGATGATGCTCCTTCTACAGAGGCAAAAACCACCTCGGATGAAGGTGGGGATGGGTATTTGGCTTCTTCTTCAAATACACATGTAGATCATGAGTCATGGTTGATTGACTCGGGTGCATCCTTTCACTTCACTCCCTATAGAGAGTGGTTCTACGAGTATGAGAAATATGATGGCGGTGATGTCTTCTTAGGGGATGATAGGAAGGCTAGAATTGTCAGACGTGGAAAATTCAAGCTGAAGCTGCAAGGTGGAAGGCTTAGAACACTTCCTGGTGTTCTGCACATTCCTTCGTTGGTCATAAATCTGATTTCTGTAAGCAAGATGGATGATGCAGGTGTAAAAACAGTGTTCGAGAAAGATACCTGTAAGATGGTTCGGGGAGCATTGGTATTAATGTAGGGAGTTCGGATTGGAACTCTGTACAAGCTTCAGGGCAACATTGTTATTGCTGGGTGCAACAGTTCTGTGGTTCCTGAAAGTGGAGGGGAAAGCCTAGTGGTCTCTGGAGAAAAGACCATGCTATGGCATCAAAGGCTTGGACATATTGGAGAGAAGGGCCTTCAGATACTACATGGAAATGGTATGGTAGAAGGTATGTCTAATATCTCTCTGGATTTCAATTTCTGTGAACATTGTCTATATGGGAAGCAGAATCGGGTGAGTTTTCCTTCTGGTGATAAGAGGGCAAACAAGATATTACAGCTTGTGCACAATGATGTGTTTGGACCTGTGTCAGTTCCATCACTGGGTAAGTCTGTGTACTATGTTTCATTCATAGATGACTTCTCAAGGAATTCATGGATATATTTCTTGAGGAATAAATCTGAATTATTTGACAGATTTAAAGAATTTAAGGCTCTGGTGGAAAACCAGAAAGAGAATAAGATAAAGGTGCTGAGGATAGATAATGGTGGGGAGTTATGCAAGAAGGAATTTGAAGAGTTCTGTAAGAATTGTGGTATAGCACTGCAGAAGAATACTCCATACACACCTCAGAAAATTGGAGTTGCAGAAAGAATGAACAGAACTCTAATGGAAAAGGCAAGAAGCATGCTCAGTGGTATCGGGTTAGGACAAGAATTCTGGGCAGAGGCAGTGGAGACTTCATGTTACTTGGTTAACAGATCACCTTCATCAACGTTGGAGGATAAGACTCCACTTGAGGTATGGACTGGTAAGAAACCCTCTCTTTCACATCTGAGGGTATTTGGATGTGATGCATATGTACATGTTCCAAAGGAGAAAAGGACCAAGTTGGATAATAAATCTGAAAGGTGCATCTTTATTGGGTATAAGGATGGTTTAAAGGGTTACAAGATTTGGAACCCAGAAACAAGGAAGGTTGTGTACAACCAAGATGTGGTGTTTAGAGAGGTGAAAGATGTTGTTAAACATGAAGTCCTACCAAAGGAACCTGAGAAGATAAAGTTTGAGCTAAAGGAGGATGAATCAGACTCTACAACAGAAGAATACTCAGAAGAGGAAGAGCCACAAACTCCAGCTGTGAGAAGATCAGCTCGGGAAAGAAGACAACCAGAAAGGTATAGTCCATCTGCTTTCTGTTCAAATTTTTCTTTAACTATAACTGATGATGATCCCAGAACTATCAGGGAGGTAGTAGATTTAGAGGATGGAAAAATCTGGAAGGAGGCCAAGGTTGATGAAATGGCATCCTTGCATAAAAAGGAGGCATGGGATCTGGTGGAGTTGCCGGCTAGAAGGAAGCCCATCGGGAGAAAATGGGTGTTTAAGAAGAAGATGAATGTAGAAGGAAATGTGGAGAAATATAAAGCTCGGTTGGTAGCAAAAGGTTATTCCCAGGTGCCGTGAATTTATTTTGGTGATATTTTTTCTCCTATTGCCAAAGTTACTTCTATTAGATTACTTTTATCTGTTGTTGCTGCATTTGATTTTGAGGTAGAACAGATGGATGTGAAGACAACATTTCTTAACGGGGATCTGGAAGAGGAGATCTGCATGAAACAACCTGAAGGCTTTATGGTGAAGGGGAAGAAAGAACTAGTATGCAGGTTAAATAAGTCTCTGTATGGATTAAAATAGTCACCAAGGATGTGGTATCAGAAATTTGATACCTATATACGGGGACTTGGCTTCATCGGAAGCAAGGAGGATCACTGTGTTTATTTTAAATTAATTAGTGATCGTGTTATTTATTTGGTCTTATATGTGGATGATATGTTGTTGATTGGAAATGACAAAGAAATTATCCAAGATTTGAAGACCCAACTGTTCTCCAAATTCGACATGAAGGATCTTGGTGCTGCAAACTATATTTTGGGCATGGAAACTAAGAGAGATCGGGAAAAGAGGAAGCTCTGGTTAAACAAAAGGAATTATTTCGAGACTATATTGCAAAGGTTCAATATGCAGGATAGTAAACCAGTGAATGTTCCGATTCCTGTAGGTACAAAGTTGTCTGCTGAATAGTGTTCCAAGACACAAGAAGAAGAGGAGGATATGTCCCGTGTTCCATATGCAAGTGCAGTGGGTAGCCTGATGTATGCAATGGTCTATACTAGACCAGACATTGCACATGCAGTGGGAGTATTGAGCAGATTTATGTCAAACCCAGGGAAGGAGCATTGGACAGCAGTGAAGCAGGTTTTCAGATATTTACGTGGCACTAGTGATTATGGATTGTGCTACCAGGGAAGACCAGGATTGGAAAGAGTGTTGGATGGTTTTGTTGATGCAGATTGGGCTAGAGATCTGGACCAAAGAAGATCTACAAGTGGGTATTTGTTTGGCCTATTGGGAGGTGCAGTCAGTTGGATGAGTAAAAGATAGTCTGTAGTGGATCTTTCAACTACAAAGGCTGAATACATAGCTGCCAATCATGCACAAATAATCATGACTAATCACGTGCAGGGCACAACGTTGGGGGGCCAATAGCCCCCCCTGTCGGGGTCTCGGGTAGCGCCCTGGAGAAAAAAATTGGTCGTTATTTTCTAGTGGGCGGATCCACCCATGGTTTTGTGCATGGGTTTACACATGGTTTTGGAGTACTATGGTTTTCGGCCCCTGGTATTTTGTAGATCCGGTCAAAGGAACCACGATTATGTTCTAATCCAGGGTTAATGGATTGGGGTTTATGTATGCTTCAGCATGTACATATATGTGTTGTAACACTAAAAGGAATATAATGAAAAATCAAGCTGGTTGTCCTGATTTGCGATCCAGGGGAATATCTCTGTGTTTATCTATTTTATGTTTTATGCTCTCGCTACTATTTATTTTCTGTCTTTAAGATTCATTTGCAGATAATTTTTGTACAGGATTATAACCTACATAATCAACAACCACAACAAAAGCAACCACCACAACAGCAACAAGCACCTCAACACTTGAAAGTGGTGTCAAAAGATCTACCAGGATAAGTAGACCCCCTGAACGATATTCTCCTTCATTATATTATTCATTATTGACTGATTATGGTGAACCCAAATGTTTTAAAGAAGCAATGCAAGTTAAAACCAGGAAGAAGTGAGAGCTATCCATGAAAGAAGAGATGGAATCCTTAATGCATAACCAGACTTGGGACTTAGTCAGGTTTCCTGTAGGTAAAAATACATTACAGAATAAATGGGTTTACAGGCTGAAGGAAGAAGATGGATGAAAACAAAGTTACAAAGCTAGACTTGTGGTGAAGGGGTTTGCACAAAAGAAAGGTATTGATTTTGATGAAATATTTTCTTCTCTTGTTAAGATGACTTCAATTAGAACTATTTTAAGTTTTGTAGCAGCGGAAGATTTACATCTTGAATAGTTAGATGTAAAGACAACATTTCTCCATGGAGATTTGGAGGAAGAGATCTATATGGAGCAACTAGAAGGATGAGGTCAAAGGGAAAGAAAAATTAGTGTGCAGGTTAAAGAAGAGCTTGTATGGCTTAAAACAGGCTCCAATGCAGTGGTATTTAAAATTTGACAGGTTTATGTTTGAAAAAGGTTATACTAGATGTCACTCTGATCATTGTGTTTATCTGAAAAATCAAAATAATGACAGTTATATTATATTGTTATTGTATGTAGATGACATGCTTGTTGCAGGTCTAACATGCAAAAAATAAATGTGCTCAAAATAAAATTGGCAAATTCATTTGCAATGAAGGATTTGGGAGCTGCAAAACAAGTCCTTGGTATGAGAATAACTAGAGACAAGAAAAATTACAAATTAACACTGTCTCATAATGAGTACATACAAAAGGTGTTAAAAAGATTTAATATGCAGAATGCAAAACTAGTTAGTACACCTTTTTCTAGCCATTTCAAAATTAGTAAGGAGATGTGCCCCAAGACCCAAGAAGAAATGGACTATATGTCTAAAGTTCCATATGCATCAACAATTGGAAGCTTAATGTATGCAATGGTTTGCACAAGGCCTGATATTGCACATGTAGTGGGAGTTGTAAGCAGGTACATGAACAATCCAGGAAAAGAACATTAGATGATAGTGAAATGGATTCTCAGATATTTGAGAGGTACCACAAATCAAGCATTATGATTTGGTGGTTCAAACATTGCTCTACAGGGATATGTTGATGCATATATGGTAGGTGGCAGAGATAATAGGAGGAGCACTACAGGATATGTATTTGCTGTAGGTGGAACAACTGTTAGTTGGGTTTCAAAAATCCAAAGTGTTGTTGCACTTTCAACAACAAAAGCAGAGTATGTTGTTGCTACAGAGGCTAATAAAGAAATGATTTGGTTACAAAGGTTTATGGATGAATTGGGTAAGAAGCATGATATGGGAACGTTATACAGTGATAGCCAAAGTGCCATTCATCTTGAAAAGAACTCAGTATTTCATTCCAGGACTAAACACATACAACTCAAGTACCATTTCATACGGTCAGTATTGGAAGATGGACAATTGAAGCTGGAAAAGATACACACTAGCCAGAATCCTGCAGATATGCTAACAAAAGTTGTAACAGAGCCGAATTATGTGATTTCAATTAGTCTTCAAGGATGACGATGAAATGGCTTTCTTCGAGTCCAAGGAGTCATTTTCCAACAAATGAAGCTATGGTGGAGTTACTATAATCAGTCTCCAAGTGGGCTATTGTTGGGTGTGGAGCTTGATTATCTTGTTTATTTTGTATCACAATGTTAGACCCCTATATCTTAATGGGGTGGAAATGCCACCCGTAATTAAACGCTGCCTTGTGGGTCCAGGGGGGGGGGGGGCGGCTCCGACTTTATGGAGCCCCCCCCTGGCGGGGGGTTTCGGGGGCACTGCCCTTGAAGCTAAAAACATATTTAAAATTACCTTGTAAAAGTATAGTAATTTCTAGTCAATTTGGGCCATTCATTAGGCAGATGATCTGACGGTAGAAGTTATGTTTAGTTTAGGTTTTTTTTCCCTAGAAGGAAATCCCTCGGTTATATGAGGGTATTTTATTATGGTTGTGTATTGTATGTGTATTATCAGAGTGAGAAACAGATAGGGAGACTGTGAGAGAGAACAGAGGATATTACAGCATATCTGTTGTAGGTTGTGTCTCTTCATTTTGTTGGATAATAGAAAGGAAGGATTGGCTGTTTGGGGTGGACGTAGCCCAAACTGAGTGAACCACGTATATATGTGTCTCTCTAGTTTTATGTGTTTCTTGTGTTTGTGTTTCCGCATATATTTTATTTGTTCCATTACTCTGTAATATATAATTTTCTAACATAATAGAAAACACTCTCTTAAATAATAAAATACAAATTACTTTACTATATTTTTTATTTTATTGTTATATTGAAATATAAGTTAGAATGGAATGCCATATTCTTTATTTGATTCTTAACCTGAAATATATATTTAAGTATATTCATTATTTATCAAACATATTAATTTTTTTAATAAGGAAAAAACTTTCTCAAACCTAATAAAATGCCAAATTACATTACCATATTCGTAAGAAATTTCAAATATATGATTGAGAATATCTTTATTTCTAGAACATATAAAAAAAATAACCAAAAAAATAAGTATTCCCTTCTTAATTAAATTCCGATCACTTTATTATCTTACCAAATTTAAAAATCTTTACTCATATCTAATTTATGAACCATTTTGATTTCATCTTGAACTTTTATTATTTTCACTAAATCTAATTGGCATTTATTAAGTTATTTTTTTTTAGATTTAATTTATGCTTTGATTTTCTCTCTCTTTTCATTATATTATTAAGTTATTAAGAATGTTTTTATTTATTTATTGAATTTTAATTATACTCGGTGAAAACATAAAGAATTAAAAAAAGAGAATAGAATAAGGTGTCCCGAAACTTTGGAAAAGAAAAAGAAAAATTTAAATGTAAAGAAATGGGAATGGAATAATCTATCAGGAACTTTCATGTCAGCCATTATAGGTGAATAAGATGATATGTGGAAGTTTACCACATAAATATTTGTAAGCACGAGATTTTAGGGTAAATGTTTACAGGCACAGAATAGAGATTGAGATTGAGAGAAGAAACAAAAGTTCTTATCACTGGTTGGGTGTACTGTACATCCTCTCTGGCTTGTATTTTGAAATCATGGGTTTATTCAAAAATCGGGCAGGAAGCCGAGGGGTCATTAAAGTATAGTTATATCGCAATCAAGCTTCCATGTAAAAGACTGTGTTCAACATTGAAGTACTTTCATCCATTTGGACTCAATTTCCGAGTCCAATGAAGTGGACCGACACCAATGTAGCATTCCATAAATAATTTTTTAATAAATTATAAGGGAAACCATGTTTCATAAATCACTTGAAGTGAAAAAATATTCCAAAAATTTTCATATTGTCCATTAGATTTATGTACTAGAGGAAGAATATTCCTGAATTGTCCATTTATTATTTATTATATTTTAAAGATTGGAAATTCATGAAACTCAATTCCAATATAGACCATGTCTATCAACGTAATTAGAGTAGCACACCTTCGGATCCCTAGGAAAAGAAAATAGAAACAAATGCATTCGTATGACAGTGAGTGAGTGAAATACGTACAAAATTTAGGTGGTAAAATGTCTAATGTATTTTTGTGATTATGTTTCCCATCCCATGCTGGATTTGCTGAGTGCACCATCACTACTAACAGAAGATGGAAACTCATTTATGGCAAAATGATGTGAGAATGTTTTGAAAGTGAGAAACATGGGATCTCGAGAAACATCTGGCTCATGTTGAATACAGAATCATCTACTTATCCCTGCCTACACGCTTTACGCTTCATGTCCCTTTCTCCTTATATTTTCATGTTCACAACAACAAAGCGGCGAAACATTCATGGTAAGGTAATCATCTTTGAGTTATATTTTTCTTGGGGAGGAGGTACAACATCTGTGTATTGTTGTCCATTTTTTCCATTAATTTTGAGTCACGATGGAGGGAAGCCAAGGAGATCCTTTTTTATAGTGTTTGTAATGTTTCATCTAACCTTTATTCATTGGTCACACTACTCATTAAGCATAGAGACAAATGTTTTTTTCTCCTCTTCCATCATAATTCAGGGTGTAGTCTGACTTTTGATGTAACACCCTCTTCCCACATCTACCCAAGTAACTTCCCAACTGACGTAAACATGTGACAAGAGACTACTAATATGACACCTCATAGATGACCTAGAGGAAGTGGAACCAACAAAATCCTGACAAACAAACCTTACACTACATCAACAACACCTCCAAGAGGTAACCCAACCTCCCAAACCCCTGAACCCTGAAGGGGGACTAATTTTTGATAAATTTAGGCCTTAGCTGTGGGAATATAAGGGCAAGGGAGTGGCTAGCAACCTATATTCATGGGCATGCCTTGGCAAGGCCACGACCAGGGCCCCAAAACATCAATTATGTGCCTGCAGCTTCGGGATTAGTGCGACCTTTTTAGCCCCAAAGCCTTGGTCACTTCTGAGGACTTCATGAAACTTCAAGAGAGGTTAAATAACATTTAAAAAGGGAATGAAAGCACTCACATCATCAATAACTCATCTCGAATCTCCTAGCCATGACAAAAATTTCGTCAAACATGTCACAAACATTGCATCTACAGGTATAAACAAAAAATTTAAATATGGGGATCTCTTACAAATCTGAGAATAGATAAGAAACATTTCTCCCCTACATCATAAGCTGTAATACAGTCTATTTGACCATAGATACATTTTTCATTCATTTACATGTAGAAACATAGATAGAGGCATACATCATCACTTATAGAATACATGCTTATAAACCACACAATAACAATAGAAATACAATGGATATAACAAAAATTAAATCCATACATAAACCAATACATTTTCATAATGAATACCAGAGGAATGAGCTCTTTATTACTCAATGTAAAAACCAACTGGAGATGAGACTTCCACGCTCCACCCCACCATAGATTGGCTGAGCCAAGTTTCACTTTAGCCAATCATCCTCGTGCCATATTCCAAGCATGAATGTGGGACTTTATCAAACACATCAATCAACACCAAACCAGGGCTTGAGAGACCAAACTGTTTCAACCCAAAACTAGTGATTCCACCTCACGGTCATGGAAAATTTTAGGGGCTAATATTCGCAGGTGGGCTAATTTTCCATGGTTTTTCTAAAAAAAAGATTCGCCAATTTCCATTTTTTTATAAAACTAATTCGCCCAAATTTTACAATATAAAATTATTTTACATCAAAAATCGCCAACATTATATAGATAATATATATAATATCATTATAAATTTGAATAATTTTACAAATACATCAATAAATTTTTTATAGTTTGAATATTAGGGACTAGTGAGATTCGCCAATTTTTTAAACTTCAAGATAATTTTCCATCCTTAAAATTATCCCTGCTCACGGTCAGACATCACTAACCATCAAAGATTGATCTCTATCCAAGTTTTTCCAGGGCTCCATAGTGTTTGTTCCAACCAGGGCTCCATAGTGTTTGTTCCAACGAGGGCTTTTAGGAATAGTAACTCAACCCACCTTGGCTTCAAGAGCGTTTGTCCAACCAAGGCTTCCATGACTAGTAACTCAACCCACAGTTGTCTGCCAGTCTTCCAGATCATTCGTCCAACCAAGGGTTCCAAGAAATAATAACTCAACCCATATATAAAGGAATCATGAGAACCAACCAGAAAATATTCAATGGAAATAAACCTACAATACCATGGTTGTCAAGGAAATGGAAAAGCTAGGAAAATCCACATGAAATTACAGGTAGCTTTCCATATGATGGGGTTTCTAATGGGCCTTTGATCTCGACCCTAGAAGTGTAAGAAAGAATAGGGTCAAGGTTTCCATCGACAAGTTTTCTCATGGAAAAGAGATCACATATGAGGGCTTTTGATTTGTATCCAGTAGTGCAAATGTAACAGGAGTTTTGGGGTTCCCAAACAATGGAATTGACACTAGCCTAGTGCCTTTGTAGCACTATGATATTAAGGGTTTGATATATGATATCTAATACTACAACCTTAGGGCCTTCCATGATGATGGTAGCCATGTACCAGGGGTCCTGCTAGTTCTAGCCCAATCCGTCTAGGGGAGTATCGTGCTGAGAGATATCATATCTAATTGTAGGATGCTTCTTATCCCTCAGATCAAGTACCTCAATAGACTCGTTTGCACGAACATAGGAAAAAATAATGGCACACCCCCAGGAAATGTCTTAGACATCCTTATCATAGGAACTCAATTGAGTGTCGACAACCTCCTTGTCAATTTCCCAGATTGTGAAGGTGTTGTCAATGCTGGAAGTGTTGGTCCTTTTGGGTTCTTTCTCGTTCCAATTAAAGGAAGTGAGACAGGTGCAAAATCCATTGTTCTTCAACAAGCTCTTAATCTTGTCACGGCCACCAGAAATGTGCCATATGTGGAGATAGTTGTGTAGTCAATTTAGTGTCCTAAATTGCTAACATAAATTATCAACCAAGGTTAGTAAACTGATGAAGTGTGGTGCACTATATGTGCTTAAGTGACCTCTTCCTTACTTCGTTGTATGTGTTTTTCTTATTGTTTTTGGGGTTTTGTCTTTTTAGTACACTACTCTATGTTCAAAAGATGAAATCAAATCTATGTCAAAAAGAAAGGAAAAAGAAACCTTAGACTCAAAACAGAATGTAATTGTAAATTCTATCCCTAATTAGGAAAATGATGAAAAATAGAACATTCTAATCCATGGATATCCTAGCTTGCAAATGAACATGAAATGTAACTCAAGACATTACAAATTAATCTGATTCATTTAGTTAGAGATTTGTTGGAAGAGCTTGTGAAAAATATTAATTTTAATGCAATGAGGATCTTCTATCTAATTGCAAAACAGAAAATGCTAATTAACTCAACATAATACAACCAAATCTCTTTCATCTAATATTGATATGTTGGAAGAGCTTTTAAGAAAAAGAATGGTTATAAGATAATGAGGATCTTTTAATCTAATTGCAAAACAGAAGATGCTAATTAACTCAACATAATACAACCAAATCTTTTTCATCTAATATTGATATGTTGGAAGAGCTTTTAAGAAAAAGAATGGTTGTAAGATAATGAAGATATTTTAATCTAATTGCAAAACAGAAAATGCTAATTAATTCAACATAATACAATCAAATCTCTTTCATCTAATATTGATATATTGGAAGAGCTTTTAAGAAAAAGAATGGTTGTAAGATAATGAAGATCTTTTAATCTAACTGCAAAACAGAAAATGCTAATTAACTGAACATAATACAACCAAATTTCTTTCATCTAATATTGATATGTTGGAAGAGCTTTTAAGAAAAAGAATGGTTGTAAGATAATGAGGATATTTTAATCTAAATAACAAAAAAAACTAAGGTGCTGGTAACTGAAGATGTCACAATTAAATCCATTCTATGAATAGAGATATGTTGGAAAAACTTTAAGAAATGACTAACTATAACATCATGAGGATCTGTTAGTTAAACAAATAATGCAAGACATGAATTAAAAGCTAACACATAATTAAAAGCTACTTATCTAGAAAGCATGTAGAAGCCTCCTTGGATAGCAGGGGCCCTCTGCTACCAATTTGGTGTAATCCTTAGCTCCTTGAAGTTGTAATCATAACAGCATCAAAGAACTTCTTTATTGAAAAAAACTCACAAATCTACATCCCATTCCATCTTAAGCTTTGTTACAAAACTCTATTCCTTTCTCTCCGTCTCCTATTTTTCACTATTTTTTCACTACTCATGATAGGAGAAAACTTCTCCTATTTATACAAAATATGAGGAGTTATCTCATTAATGGGAGTCCATGAATCTCTCCATCCATCTCTAGAGTTACAATCAAAATAGGAAATGATAAGACACATGTCTTTCTAGTGTTTCAACACAACTAAGAAATGAGACACATATCCTCTTAGAGTTTCAATACAACAAGGAAATGAGACACATATCCTCATAATCCCATGATCTTCTCCAACCAAATTCGAATTTGTCCTTAGAGTGCCACATAAGGGTCTTCTAGAAGTCTCCTTTTGATCTACACATGTCAACAATCTCAACCCGCTTGTTAGGTATAAGCATATGCACATTATTTTCTAATTTTTAACCACAAATTCACTTAAAAAGGCTAAGAATTAATAAAGTTTGGAAAAACATAAATGTGGCCCAATGATAATGAAGTGGGATGAATGTAGTGACATAGTAGTGAAATGGAGGTGATATAATGGACATAATAGTGAAAGTGTAATGGAAATGAATGACATTTTCAAGACCCAACATACCCCCCAACTGAAGTTATTGCATGTCCTCATGCAATATATATTACATTGACTCTTTTGATCTTTGAGCTTTGGCTTAACTTTGCATGATATCATATGATAACTTCATATTTCTGCAAAGTGTTTTACTTGAATTGCAACATGGTTGGATCTTGTGTTACAACCACTTTGAACTTTGCATAATGATATTTTGATTATTTTTGCAAAGTATATCTTTAATGGATGCATGATGGTTGGTTCTTGTATGACAACCATGATTTTGTTTGTATCCAATTTATCCTTTAAGCATTTTTTTGAAAAGCCATTGTATGCTCATAATAACAATGTAATAGTTAATATATGTTGAAATTATGTGGGCTCTTGAGTATGATATAGACATGGTAAGATATGAAGATGAAATGTATTCCCCCCCCCCCAACTGATGGTATTGACAATTTTATGAAATGATGAAGAGAAATGTTTTCCCAACAATTATCATTCTAGATTTTTATGGAATTCTATGGTCAAAAGTTAGAAAATGACGTACCTTGACTTACCTTTTGGAATGGATGAGTTGTATGTGTGGTGGCTGCAAAATTCTGATCATATTCTTCTTCAAGTGGCTGAACAAGAGGAGTCATGGATAAAAAGATAAGATGACTTTTTATTGCTCCTACTAAAACTTGCTGAATCTGCTCCAAAATGCTGAAAATAATAGTCTTCATGTCTTCAAAACTCATTGGCACAATTCCTACTATGTGAAAAGATGTTCTGATGTCGAACATAGTAGGAAATTGTTGACTTAGTGGCCATTAATGGATGCCACTAGTCAACACGAGGACTCTCACCAATGATGACAATGAGTGTCAAGATGTCCAAGCACATCTTGCTAGGTTTGAATGATTTTTGCCGATGTCGAGTCACCTAGAAGATCTGACGAACAAGGGACATTAATGTATTATCATTGTTTGTCAGCATGAGAACTTTCCATTAAGGCATGCAAGCCTCAAGGTGTTTTTACAAAGAATTTAGACTCAAAGGACTATGGACTCAATAATTTGCATTGAAGCAGGGCTTATTTGCGGAATGAAAATGACAAAAAATGGAAGATGAAAATGGAAGATGGCAATGGAGAGTAGAAATGGAAATGGGCAATAAGCATGCGAATGAGCCTCTTGCTTTTATTTGTGGGTTATGAATGGACAAAAAGAAATGGGAACTGGATGTGAATGTAAATGGAAAATATGAAGTGAAACAAGGTGAATGGTTTATTATGAGGTATGGATGTGATGGAGACAATAGTATCTGAAAGTTTTTCAAGTGTTTGGATCTGATTTTGCATCAGCATATTTTCCCTTTGTTGCTGATCATCCTCTTATGAAACAAATTGGTCTCTTAGAGAGACACCATTCTCTTGTAGTCATTTGTCCTTCCTCCTGGAACCTGCAAAAAAAAACTAATACTTCTTCTGCAATGGAATGTAAGATTATCAAAGGAGAGAGGTGATCAATCTCTCTAGTTATGATATTTAGACACAAAATTAAGAATTTGTATTAATGAAATAAGTTCTCAAAGGGAAAATCAAAAGAATTTATACATGTTTTGGAATTAGTGCCTCAAGTTGAATGTTTCTTCTTTTCAGCAATTTATTTCATTATTTACCATTTCAAACTCTAATGATGGATTTATCACTGTGTAGATCTTGTTGAGACCTTTCCAACGATACTTGAATCATCAAAATCTGATTTTGTATGAGAAAGTTAGGCTGATTTGAACAATGAGGTTTGTCAGCTGTTAAAAATATTGAATAAAAAAGTTAGCCATTCATCTTTCATCATCAGTCCAAAATTAATCAATACCTTCAAAAAAGTGAGCAAATAACTTATTCATTTCATTGATTCAATTATTTTTTTTTATTTTTTTTTGACATGCGGCGACTTTGTGTGGCGACTTTGTGATAACACAGAACTTGACTTCCCTTTGACCAGGGTCTTTTTCATCAACTTGGATCAAATGAATAGGACACCATCTATGTACTGACATTTTCCCAGCTACCCATGTGGCTCGTTTCGTCTCTTAACACCTATAACCTATAGAAGTAATAAAATGGCTGCGGAATTGCCAGTTAGCTGCGGAATCAGGCTGCATTCCGCAGCTAAAAGACAACCAACCATTAGTTTTACACATATTTGGATACGTGTGTCGTGCATAGCTTTTTATATCTTCCGCACTTTCCTGTGGAGTTTCTGCAACCTTAAAAGTAAGTGATTCATCTTTAAAACGAAGATTTTCAGTTGAAACAAAACCAACCAAAATGATATTGATCCCTTCTCTAACTGAAAATGCCAGTGTTAATAAGCCTCGGGCTTCCCATACAAACAACAGATAAATTTCGATAAATAATCAAGGATACTAAGGTCATGCTTGATAATAACATTTCACCTCTCCTTATAAATGCCAGGTTTGACATTAATGATAACAGGGTGCATATTATTCGCTGGAACTGCATTGACAGCAGCCTGGACCGTAGTGGAACTGCATTGAGACGCAAAAAAGTGAATGATGTAACAGTAATGTTCTTCATTGAATGCAAATTTCTATTCCTCGGGCACTGAAGATCCGGCATCAGCAGTTAGTGGAATGATCCAGAACATATTTGAAAGTCGTGGGACAGAAACCAGCATATGTAACGTGCCATTCAACTCCACAAATTTAATATCATCACGAGTTTGAATCACATGAGCGTCACAACTGGCTTCCAATTGGAGGCAAGGGAATAACTGCCTCCTTAATTCTTGGATAAATAACTGGAAAAATCAAATTTGCGTTATCTGAAACGTAAGGTGGCAGCGTGCGGCAAAACAATGTGGCAGAGTAAGAATTTCGATTGGAATTTTCTACTAATCATTTGAGAAATGATATTGCCACTTCTTAATTACACATGAAATTCTTCAACTAATTTCCAATGCAACACAATTCTTTCAACTGTAATTTAAGAGACCGTTTTCTTCACGCGACAGGCAAAAATGGGCTTTAAAGAACCGACAAATTCTCCCAGACTGCCACGAATTTCTGAAAACGATTTCTGTGTTATCTAATTGACCCTATTGGCGAAAACACCCATGTTTTATTTTTTTCAAATTCACCTCCATTTGGCCAAATCGTGCTTTCAAAGTTTGACGTTTTTCTCTGTTTTGTTTTTTTCTGGCTTTTTCTTCAGCAACAAAAAAAAATCAATTTTTGGTGGAATAGGTTCAATTATTGTTATATGCATTGAATTCATGAGTGCCACTGAAGCATTTGATTTATATTTGAACTCTTATGCTGCAAAAAGAGGAAGAAGAAAGGATCTATCTATCGAATTCAATGGCAAATAGAAAAAATTGAACAAGATAAAACAATTCTAAGCAAATCGATCAACCATTGAAATGATGAAGAAGAAAAGCAGCTAAGCGAGCAAGGTTCCTAATAGTAGATTATCAAAATGCTGCAGTGATTAGAAGCAGCTGCAATTATAAATGCTACTGCCCACGCTTCACTCTTTCAAACTAAGAAGTTGTTGTTAAAAAGAATATGATCATTGCAAAGTGTTGAATCTGCCAGTAATGTTGTTGGGAATGTCTTGCAAAAGAACCTATGGTTAAATGATGATGCAAAACCTTTGCAATCAAATTATTACATGGACAATTCTCTGGAAATTCCTTTGGAAAACGTGGATCTCTTTTTCGTTTAATTGTTAAATCTGTAGTTTCTTTAATCAAAAGGAACGTATTCAACCAAATGATAGATTCCAGATCCCATTTTGGTAACATAGATTCAGTAATGGAGATTTAAGTATTTTTGAAGTAGCGACTGCCCATGAAAGTCCATACCTGTTAACTAAAGCGTTTGGTTTGTTCATCTAATTTTGGTGGTCCGTATAGAGACTTTCTTAAAATGGATTCTTTCTTCTCATGAATTTTGCAGGTTTATTTCAGGCCAGACCTTGAACAGGAATGCAGATTTTCTACTGAGGCCACATTGAAAGCTAGGATCGAAGATAGACATAGATTGTTCTTCTTCTTTTTTTCTCCTTTTTTTTTTCTCTGAAATTGTAAATTTTTATAAGAAAGATTAATGATTTTCAATCTCAGGCAGCAAAGACTTCAAGAAAAACATGCTAAAAACAGGACTTTGACTGAGGTTTTAAACTGATTTTTTATTAGTCTGGGTTAGGTGACTAGGATAGGATCCATGTCGAGACAATTTCGGAGATGCCCATGTGGTCAGTTTCTTCATTGGATGCCTGTAACCTGCTAAACCTTGAAATCAGCTGCAGAATTCACAATTAGCTGCGGAATCAGGCCACATTCCGCAGCGAAGTTGCAAAATCTTATTAAAACAGGATACAGTGTTTTGAGGACCACTACAGACCATAACTAGTCAATCTTGGACAGCTGAACCTATCAAAGCAGTTGGGTTTCAAAAATTTTCTTTATTTTTAATTAATTAATTAATTTATTTATTTTTTTAATGAATCAATTGAAATGATGAAGTTTATTTTGTCTCTGCTTTTTTATTTTATTTTATTTTATTTTATTATATAACAATTCTTTTTCTGATCCTCCAGATCACACAAAGTGCAAGAGGAGAGCATACTCAAGAATTATTAATTTTTTTTTTTTTTACACAACAATAATTTTTCTGATCCTCCAGATAACACAAAGTGCAGGAGGAGAGCATACTCAAGAATTATTAATATTTTTTTTTTTGATGTAAGAAATAAGGTCTCTTAATTACACTTCTCCGGCAACGGCGCCAAAATGTGTAGTCAATTTAGTGTCCTAAATTGCTAACATAAATTATCAACCAGGGTTAGTAAACTGATGAAGTGTGGTGCACTATATGTGCTTAAGTGACCTCTTCCTTACTTCGTTGTATGTGTTTTTCTTATTGTTTTTGGGGTTTTGTCTTTTTAGTACGCTACTCTATGTTCAAAAGATAAAATCAAATCTATGTCAAAAATAAAAGCAAAGGAAACCTTAGACTCAGAACAGAGTGTAATTGTAAATTCTATCCTTAATTAGGAAAATGATGAAAAACAAAGCATTCTAATCCATGGATATCCTAACTTGCAAATGAACATGAAATGTAACTCAAGACATTACAACCAAATCTCTTTCATCTAATATTGATATGTTGGAAGAGATTTTAAGAAAAAGAATGGTTGTAAGATAATGAAGATCTTTTAATCTAATTGCAAAACAGAAAATGCTAATTAACTCAACATAATACAACCAAATCTCTTTCATCTAATATTGATATGTTGGAAGAGCTTTTTAAGAAAAAGAATGATTGTAAGATAATGAGGATCTTTTAATCTAATTGCAAAACAGAAAATGCTAATTAACTCAACATGATACAACCAAATCTCTTTCATCTAATATTGATATGTTGGAAGAGTGTTTTAAGAAAAAGAATGATTGTAAGATAATGAGAATCTTTTAATCTAATTGCAAAACAGAAAATGTTAATTAACTCATCATGATACAACCAAATCTCTTTCATCTAATATTGATATATTGGAATAGCGTTTTAAGAAAAAGAATGGTTGTAAGATAATGAGGATCTTTTAATCTAATTGCAAAACAGAAAATGCTAATTAACTCAACATAATACAACCAAATCTCTTTCATCTAATATTGATATGTTGGAAGAGCTTTTAAGAAAAAGAATGGTTGTAAGATAATGATGATCTTTTAATATAAATAACAAAAAAAACTAAGGTGCTGGTAACTCAAGATGTCACAATTAAATCCATTCCATGAATAGAGATATGTTGGAAAAACTTTAAGAAATGACTAACTATAACATCATGAGGATCTGTTAGTTAAACAAATAATGCAAGACATGAATTAAAAGCTAACAACACATAATTAAAAGCTACTTATCTAGAAAGCGTGTAGAAGCCTCCTTGGATAGCAGGGGCCCTTTGCTACCAATTTGGTGTAATCCTTAGCTCCTTGAAGTTGTAATCATAACAGCATAAAAGAACTTCTTTATTGAAAAAAACTCACAAATCTACATCCCATTCCATCTTAAGCTTTGTTACAAAACTCTCTATTCCTTTATCTCCTTCTCCTATTTTTCACTATTTTTTCACTACTCATGATAGGAGAAAGCTTCTCCTATTTATAAAAAATATGAGGAGTTATCTCATTAATGGGAGTCCATGAATCTCTCCCTCCATCTCTAGAGTTACAATCAAAATAGGAAATGATAAGACACATGTCTTTCAAGAGTTTCAACACAACTAAGAAATGAGACACATATCCTCTTAGAGTTTCAATACAACAAGGAAATGAGACACATATCCTCATGATCCCATGATCTTCTCCAACCAAATTCGAATTTTTCCTTAGAGTGCCACATAAGGGTCTTCTAGAAGTCTCCTTTTGATCTACACATGTCAACAATCTCAACCCGCTTGTTAGGTATAAGCATATGCACATTATTTTCTAATTTTTAACCACAAATTCACTTAAAAAGGCTAAGAATTAATAAAGTTTAGAAAAACATAAATGTGGCCAAATGATAATGAAGTGGGATGAATGTAGTGACATAGTAGTGAAATGGAGGTGATATAATGGACATAATAGTGAAAGTGTAATGGAAATGAATGACATTTTCAAGACCCAACATACCCCCAATCGAAGTTATTTCAGATGTCCTCATGCAATATATATTACATCGACTTTGATCTTTGAGCTTTTGGCTTAACTTTGCATGATATCATCTGATAACTTCATATTTCTGCAAAGTGTTTTACTTGAATTGCAACATGGTTGGTTTTTGTGTTACAACCACTTTGAACTTTGCATAATGATATTTTTATTATTTTTGCAAAGTACATCTTTATTGGATTGCATGATGGTTGGTTCTTGTATGACAACCATGATTTTGTTTGTATCCAATTTATCCTTTAAGCATTTTTAGACAAAGCCATTCGTATGCTCATGTAATAAATGTAATAGTTAATATATGTTGGAAGTATGTGGGCTCCCGAGTATGATATGGACATGGTAAGATATTAAGATGAAATGTATTCCCCCCCAACCGATGGTATTGACAATTTTATGAAATGATGAAGAGAAATGTTTTTCCAACAATTATCATTCTTAGCTTTTATGGAATTCTATGGTCAAAAATTAGAAAACAACATACCTTCACTTACCTTAAATGTGGATGAGTTGTGTATGTATGGTGGCTGAAAAATTCTTATCATATTCTTCTTCAAGTGGCTGAACAAGAGGAGTCATAGATAAAGAGATAAGATGACTTTTTATTTCTCCCACTAAAGCTTGTTGAATCTGCTCCAAAATGCTGAAAATAATAGTCTTCATGTCTTAAAAACTCATTGGCATAATTCCTACTATGTGAAAATATGTTCTGATGTCGAACATAATAGGAAATTGTTGACTTAGTGGCCATTAATGGATGCCACTAGTTAACAAGAGAACTCTCACCATTGATGATAATGAGAGTCAAGATGCCCAAACACATCTTGCTAGGTACGAATGATTTTGCTGATGTCGAGTCACCTACAAGATCTGACGAACAAGGGACATTAATGTATTCTCATTGTCTGTCAGCATGAGAACTTGGCATTAAGGCATGCAAGCCTCAAGGTGTTTTTACAAAGAACTTAGACTCAAAAGACTATGGACTCAATAATTTGCATTGAAGCAAGGCTTATTTACGGAATGAAAATGACAAGAAATGGAAGATGAAAATGGAAGATGGCAATGGAGAGTAGAAATGGAAATGGGCAATAAGAATGTGAATGAACCTCTTGCTTTTATTTGTGGTTATGAATGGACAAAAAGAAATGGAAAGTGGATGTGAATGTAAATGGAAAACATGAAGTGAAATGAGGTGAATGGTTTATTATGAGATATGGATGTGATGGAGACAATAGTATCTGAAATTTTTTCGAGTGTTTGGATCTGATTTTGCATCAGCATATTTCCTCTTTGTTGTTGATCATCATCTAATGAAACAAATTGGTCTCTTAGAGAGACACCATTGTCTTGTAGTCATTTGTCCTTCCTCCTGGAACCTGCAAAAAAAACTAATACTTCCTCTGCAATGAAATGTAAGATTATGAAAGGAGAGAGGTGATCAATCTCTCTAGTTATGATATTTACACACAAAACTAAGAATTTGTATTAATGAAACAAGTTCTCAAAGGAAAAATCAAAAGAATGTATACCTGTTTTGGAATTAGTGCCTCAAGTTGAATGTTGCTTCTTTTCATCAATTTATTTCAATTTTTACCAGTTCAAACTTTAATGATGGATTTCTCACTGTGTATATCTTGTTGAGACCTTTCCAACGATACTTAAATCATGAAAATCTGATTTTGTCTGAGAAAGTTAGGTTGATTTGAACAATGAAGTTTTTTTTCAGCTGCTAAAAATCTTGAATAAAAACTTAGCCATTCATCTTTCATCATCAGTCCAAAATTAATCAATACCTTTAGAAAAGTGAGCAAATAACTTATTCATTTCATTGATTCAAATTTTTTTTTTTTTTTTGACATGCTATGACTTGCGGTGGCGACTTGCGGATAATACGCAACTTTGACTTCCCTTTCGAACCAGGGTCTTTTTCATCAACTTTGACTTGATCAAATGAATAGAACACCATCCATGTACTAACATTTTCCCAGCTACCCATGTGGCTCGTTTCATCTCTTGACACATATAACCTATAGAAGTGATAAAATGGTTGCGGAATTGCCAGTTAGCTGCGGAATTAGGCTGCATTCCGCAGCTAAAAGACAACCAACCATTAGTTTTACACATATTTGGATACGTGTGTTGTGCATAGCTTTTTATCTCTTCCGCACTTCCCTGTGGAGTTTCTGCATCCTTAAAAGTAAGTGATTCATCTTTAAAACATAGATTTTCAGTTGAAACAAAACCAACCAAAATGATATTGATCCCTTCTCTAACTGAAAATGCCAGTGTTACTAAGCCCCGGGCTTCCCATACAAACAGCAGATAAAGTTCGATAAATAATCAAGGATACTAAGGTCATGCTTGATAATAACATTCAACCTCTCCTTATAAATGCCAGGTTTGACATTAATGGTAACAGGGTGCATATTATTCGCTGGAACTGCATTGACAGCAGCCTGGACCGTAGTGGAACTGCATTGAGACGTAACGAAGTGAATGATGTAACAGTAATGTTATTCATTGAATGAAAATTTCTATTCCTCGGGCACTGAAGATCTGGCATCAGTAGTTAGTGGAATGATCCAGAACATATTTGAAAGTCGTGGGACAAAAACCGGCATATGTAACGTGCCATTCAACGCCACAAATTTAATATCATCACGAGTTTGAATCACATGGGCGTCGCAACTAACTTCCAATTGGAGGCAAGGGAATATAAATCACTCTTTAATTTTGATAAAGAACTGAAATCAAAATTGTTATCCAAGTTAATAAAAGGCCACAGCAAAACAATGTGGTAGAGTAAGAATTTCGATTGGAATTCTCTACTAATCATTTGAGAAATGATATTGCCACTTCTTAATTACACATGAAATTCTTCAATTGATTTCCAATGCAACACAATTCTTTCAACTGTAATTTAAGAGACCGTTTTCTTCACACGACAGGCAAAAATGGGCTTTAAAGAACCGACAAATTCTCCCAGACTGCCACGAATTTCTGTAAACGATTTCTGTGTTATCTAATTGACCCTATTGGCGAAAACACCCATGTTTTATTTTTTTCAAATTCACCTCTGTTTGGCCAAATCGTGCTTTCAAAGTTTGACGTTTTTCTCTGTTTTGTTTTTTTCTGGCTTTTTCTTCAGCAACAAAAAAAAATCAATTTTTGGTGGAATAGGTTCAATTATTGTTATATGCATTGAATTCATGAGTGCCACTGAAGCATTTGATTTATATTTGAACTCTTATGCTGCAAAAAGAGGAAGAAGAAAGGATCTATCTATCGAATTCAATGGCAAATAGAAAATATTGAACAAGATAAAACAATTCTAAGCAAATCGATCAACCATTGAAATGATGAAGAAGAAAAGCAGCTGAGCGAGCAAGGTTCCTAATAGCAGATTATCAAAATGTTGCAGTGATTAGAAGATGCTGCAATTATAAATGCTACTGCCCACGCTTCACTCTTTCAAACTAAGAAGTTGTTTTTAAAAAGAATATGATCATTGCAAAGTGTTGAATCTGCCAGTAATGTTGTTGGGAATGTCTTGCAAAAGAACCTATGGTTAAATGATGATGCAAAACCTTTGCAATCAAATTATTACATGGACAATTCTCTAGCAATTCCTTTGGAAAACGTGGATCTCTTTTTCGTTTAATTGTTAAATCTGTAGTTTCTTTAATCAAAAGGAACGTATTCAACCAAATGATAGATTCCAGATCCCATTTTGGTAACATAGATTCGGTAATGGAGATTTAAGTATTTTTGAAGTAGCGACTGTTGGAAATATGATGCAGAGTGTTGTCCTTGATGGCAACCCACGAATGAAGATGAAGACATGCGACTGTTGACATGTGTTGTCCTTGATGGCAAACCACCTGATGAAGTTATGCTTGACTTGATGAATAAAAATATGTAACTATGGATTTGATATAATGTTGACAATATAATGCTAAGTGTTTTCCTTGAAAGGCAACCCACCTGATGAAGATGATGACAACTTACTTGATGAAGTTGTGCTTGAGAGACTATGTTCCTGATGAAGAAAATATGATGTTTCTACAGTGTGTACAGAAGACTATGAAGAAAGGATTTCAGAATGTGCTCAAAATATGATGAAAAGAGTATGTATCTTTGTATACGCGGATTGGCCTAAGGGAAGTTGCGTATGCACGCGGAAAATAACGTTCCAAGTCGCGTATGGGAAAAAACGCTCAAAAAGTGCAAACCCAAGGGTAACCACCATGGTATTAACCCATTGTATTGGGTAATGATCCGCCTATTTGACCCCGTCCAGATAGTTTTGGGCTTATGGTATTGTTTTGGTCCATGGTATTGAAAAAGGGGGCTCATGGTATTGAAAAGGGTAAACCTATATAAGGAGAAGAAATTCATTGTGCAAATAAAAAATGAGAGTGGGTGCAAGATGTCTGAGTTTGAATGAATACTTCTCTATGAAGTATATCTGCATGGAAAGGGTAAAGGTTTGATGATAGATCTGAATCTATGATGCACCTATGAAGAAATGATGAAGAAGGGGATCTAGATCTGAAATGTATCTGTATCTGCTAGATCTGTTTATGGAATGCTTAGATCTATGATGAGGCGAACATCTAGGCGAACATCTGTTGGAAGTGAAAGGGTAAATCTGAACTGAATATCTGATCTGAGGAAGTATCCTGCTCTATAATAATCGAAGATCTATACGCTACTTCAACGCGGAGGAAGCGCGTATATACGCAGCTTCAGCGAACAGAAAGCGCGTATGCGCAATAAAATATACACCGAGTTATACGCCGGTTTGTATGGACGGGCACGCGTATACACGCGACACGTTGAAGGGAAAGCGCGTATGCAAACTAGGGTTTGCTGATGCAAGGGGTATGAAATGTCTGATCTGTTCTACTATGTTTCTGCTATCTGATCTGTGTTGTCTGAATTGATAAGTATCTGTTGGTGATGTATGTTTGAGCTTAAAAATATGGAAAGGGTCCAGTCTGAAAATATGATGAAACGTGGCCTGCAAGTGGTGTCCTAGTGGAAGCTTTGGATCCAGTGTGAAAATTGATGAAACGTGGTCCATAGAGGTGCTGAGGGTTGTAGCCTTCAGTCAGGGGGTTGTAGCTCCCTTCCAGGTGAGGTTGGTAAACGAGATCGTGGGGTCGTAGCTCCCTTCCAGGTGAGGCTGGTAAACAAGATCGGGGGGTCGTAGCTCCCTTCTAGGAGAGGCTGGTAAACGAGCGTTGTAGGTGTCATATATTATTGTCTTATACAAGACATATGTTGTAATATGTTTTCTCTATAATAAAATATTGAAGGCCGAGCAACCGCGCGGTGGTTTTCTCCCCCGACTTGGGTTTCCACCTAAAAATCCTCGTGTTCATGTGTGATGCTTGTGTGATGGTTTATTCTGTTCTTACTGCACATTTTTACTGCTAATTGAACATCTGATGAATGAATAATGGAATGATAAAAGCAAAGAACTAATGACATATTTAGATCTTTGTGTATACGCTAGTTTAATGAAAGGTATCCGCGTATATACGCGAGTTTACTAAAGAAAAGTAGCGTATGGGTTTTAAGGAAAGGAAAGGTGAAAATTTTTGAATATGAAGTAAATACTGATTCACCCCCCCCTCTCAGTATTTTTCCCAACAATTGGCACGAACAGTCCTGTGCGTGCTTGATCGCTTAAAGGAGATCCGTCGCAATGGGAAGTCAAGAAGGAGTAATGTCTATAAAGCCACCTCTATTCAATGGAAGCAATCCGACCATTCGAAGGTACGTACAAAAGCTTATTCGCTCTTGGTGCAGATGTATGGGCAATCGTGGAAGAAGGTTATCAATACCCGACAAGTATTCCTACTGATGCAGCAGAAAGGAAGAAGTCTGAAACCAATGCCAAAGCAGTAAATGTCTTGTTAGGAAGCATGTCTGAATCAGAATTTGCTAAAGTGATGCAGCTACATTCAACAAAAGAAATATGGAACAAAATCATTCTGAGCTATGAAGGAGATACAAAGGTAAAAAATGCAAAACTTCAAACTCTTAGAATTGAATATGAAAATTTGAAGATGCATAGTGATGAAAGTGTTGCCAGCTTCTTTCTGCGTCTAGATGATGTGGTAAATCGAATGAGAAATTTGGGTGAAACCATAACTGATACTACTCTGGTGGAAAAATTCTTAAGATCCTTAACTTCAAAATTTGACTCTAAAGTCTCCGCTATTGAAGAAAGGCAAGATCTGCAAACTCTGACTATTGTTCAATTACATGGTATTCTGACTACTTTTGAAATGAGACAAGGAGGTCCTTCTCAAATCAGAGAAGTTGCTTTTAAGGTATCTGCAAAAGGAAAAGAAAAGGAGGTTATCAAAGAATTCAAATTATGTCCGATGAAGAAGAAGCAAATTTCGTGAGAAAGGTCCAACTAGGTACAGGAAGATTCAAAGGTAAGCTTCCCTTCAAATGTTTTGAGTGTGGTAAAGTTGGTCATTATGCTGCAAAATGTCCTTATAAAAGAGAAGAAGTAGTAAGAAGGAATAAGAACCGATCTAGCTCTAAGAAAAGTTACTATTCTGATGAAGATAGTGATGAGTCATCTAATAGTGAGGAAGAATGTGAAGAAGATCTTAGACTTCTCATGGCTTTTGAACAAAAAGAAGAAAAATATACTTTTATGGATGCTCTAGAGGAAAACGATTTTCTTGAAGAAAATAATCAACTCAAACTACGCTTAGAAGAACAAAAGATAATCAGAGAGACCATTGAAAAATAACTTGAAGAAGCAAAGAAACATATTGAAAAAACTAGAATGTGAAGTGGTAAGTCAAAGAAAAGAAGTTGAGAAAGCAAAAACCTTGAATCTTAGATTGGCTAAAGGATCTGAAACCTTCGATGAGATCATCAAGGTACAACGTTCTCCTCTTATAAAGACAGGTCTTGGATATACCGGAGAATCTTCTCAAAATTTAGCACCAAACTATCTAAAAGCAGTTACAGGTGGTTTACATCATTCAGCCACTCAGCAAGAGAATAAAGGATCTTTACAGGGAAAGCAGGACCATCTCAATTCAAGGAACACTAACAGGGATAGCTTTCAAAGACACTACAACCAACAGGTAAACACAAATAGAAGATTCCATGCTCGCAGAAATTTCTACTTCAATGGGCAATGTTTCACGTGTCACAATTTTGGTCATAAAGCTATTCAATGTGTTGCATATAAAACCATCATGACAAGAGAAGCAAGAAAGAAAAGGTTGATAATCAACCTAGAACCAGAAGAATACCTATAACAATTTTTTTCTCCTCTTCAAAGTGAAGTTGAATGTACTTATTGCAATAACTTTGGCCATGAAGAATTCGAATGTGTGAACAAGAGCTCCAGCCCAATGAACATGTTCCCTCAAGCTCTAAAGTGTGGAAGAAGAAAGAACCGCCGGTTGAAAATTGTGGGATAGCATTATTTGCAGAAGGTGAAGAAAATCAATGGTACATTGATAGTGGATGATCAAGACACACGACAGGTGACAAAAGAAAACTTCATACTTATAATGCTCTAGAAAAGGAAAAGAAAGTTACATTTGGAAATGATACTCCTGCTGTAATTAGAGGAAAAGGGTCGGTATTTCTAAAAGAAAAAGTGAAGGCTAAAGATGTCATGTATGTGGATGGATTAAGACATAACCTGTTAAGTGTTAGTCAAATGTGTGATCAAGGAGCAGAAGTGGTCTTGAGTTCCAAAGAATGTGTGGTTCGTGATCTTGACACAGGTAAAATCATTATAAAAGGAAAAAGAAATCCAAGCAACCTGTATATTCTAAATGGCATAGATCAATGTTACTTGAGCAAGTCCTCAGAAAATTGGCTGTGGCATAGAAGGCTGGGACACCTGAGTTTCTCTCAAATCAACAAAGCTAGCAAACTTCAAGCTGTTCGTGATCTTCCCAAGGTCAATCTTCCGTAAAGTACCATATGCAAATCTTGTCAATTTGGTAAGCAAATGTGAGTACGATTTAATGCCAAAGAAGGATCATCAAGTAAGCCTCTCTTGAACTCATTCAGATACCGATATATGTGGACTCCATGAGAAAAGTAGTTACGTGGGAAGAATACTATATCTTATTTATTGATGACTACTCTAGAATGTGTTGGATCGGGTTCATTAAACACAAAGATCAAGCACTTGAAAAATTTCAGAACTTCAAAGCTTTGGCAGAAAACGAATCAGATCTAAAAATCAAGTGTCTTAGATCTGATCGAGGAGGAGAATATTCATCAAATGAATTCTTTGCATTTTGTGAACAACATGGCATTAAACGACAGTTCTCTGTAGCAGGCACTCCGCAACAAAATGGTGTAGCAGAAAGAATGAATACAACAATTGTTCAAATGGCTAGAGCTATGCTTTCTGATTCTAATGTTCCTGACATGTTCTGGAGTGAAGCAGCAGATACAGCAGTTAACATTCTCAATAAAGCTCATGTTCGGGTAAATAGTGACAAAACTCCATATGAACTCGGTATGGCAATTCTCCCACCGTGAAGCATTTAATATTTTTTTAAAGTAAATGCTTTATCTTAAATAATGATGAAAAACTTGGCAAGTTTGAACCTAGATCGATGAAGGGATATTTCTCAGATACTTCTCGTCAAGCAAAGCTTCTACATGTTACAATAAAAGGCTTCGAAAGATTGTTGAATGTATTGATGTTGTTATTGATGAGTCTCCTGCACCTCCTAAAGAAGAAAAACAAACAACAGAAGAAGATGATGGTGACTTTTGTCCTTCTACATCAAATAGAAATGATATAGACAGTGGATCCAATGAAGAACCTGAAGATGATTTATCTGAAAAGGCTCCATCCAGATATGTTCAAAAGAATCATCCCGAATCTCAAATTTTGGGAGACAAGGAATCAGGTGTACAAACAAGGAGGACTCTTGTGGGATCTTCTAGCTATCTGGAATTTCTATCCACAATTGAACCACACAATGTCAAGGAAGCTAGCAAATATGAATGTTGGAGGCAAGCCATGGATGAAGAACTTGTTCAAATTGAGAAGAATGACACTTGGGATTTGGTTCCAAGGCCTCATGAGAAAAATGTCATTGGAACTAAATGGATTTTCAAGAACAAGTTAAATGAGAATGGGGATGTTGTAAGAAACAAAGCTAGACTCGGTTTTAAAGGACACTTCAACAAGAAGGTATAGACTTTGAAGAAACTTTTGCTCATGTAGCTAGACTTGAAGCCATAAGAATATTTCTTGCTTTTTCAAGTTATCAACACATCAAAGTTTATCAAATGGATGTTAAATCCGCTTTTCTTAATGGTGATCTAGAAGAAGAAGTATATATAGAACAACCAGAAGGATTCATTTTGGGAAATGATGCAAATCTTGTTTGAAGACTTAAAAAGGCTCTATATGGTCTCAAACAAGCTCCAAGGGCTTGGTACTATCGTCTTGACAAATATCTTCATCAACAAGGATTTTCTGTTGGCCTCATTTCGATAGCAACTTATACACAAAAGTTGAAAATGATAAACTATTGATTGTTGTTGTATATGTTGATGATATCATTTTTGGGAGTAACGAAGAATCTATGAGTCAGAAATTTTCTTCTATCATGCAGCAAGAATTTGAAATGTCTTTGCTTGGGGAACTAACTTTCTTTCTTGGCTTGCAAGTGCATCAATCCACAGATGGTATATTCCTATCACACGAAAAATATCTTAAGAAAATTCTAAAGAAGTATGGCATGGAAGAATGCAAAACTGTGAAGCACTCCAATGATAACTGCATGCAATCTCGCCTCTCATGATGATTCTCCCACGGTGAATCAACCAGACATGAAACATCAATGATAGGAAGTCTACTTTATCTCACCGGGACTAGACCAGACATTAGTTGAACCAAATAGATCGTTGGACGATTACAAGCCAATCCAAAAGAGTCTCACTTCGATCGTGAAAAGAATTTTCAAATATCTACAAGGAACTCAAGACTTTGGTCTATGGTATTCGAAGAATGCCGATCTTACTCTTCATGCTTACACCGATGCAGACAATGAAGTGTTGATGATCGGAAAAGCACTAGTGGTGGTGCATTCTATATGGGACCCCGGTTAGTATCTTGGTTCAGGAAGAAGCAAAATTCTATTGCCTTATCTACAGCAGAAGCAGAATATGTGGCTGCCGCATCTTGTTGCACTCAACTCCTTTGGATGATGCAAACCTTACAAGATTTTCAAATCAAGTGTACTCCTCCTATCCCCATTATGTGTGATAATACAAGTGCCATCAGTATCTCAAAGAATCCTGTTATGCATTCGAAGACTAAGCAAATTCCCATCAAATATCATTTCCTACGTGAACAAGTGCTTGAGCAAAAAGTGAAGTTGGAGTATGTTCCCTCCAAAGAACAAGTTGCTGATATCTTTACCAAACCTCTGCCCAGGGAAGCGTTCAAGTATCTAAGATAGAAGCTGGGAGTGTTCTCTGCCAATCAAAAGAACAAATCTACATAAATTTTAGAAGATGATAGTGGATACGCGGGTTTCCTGAAACACAGTCGCGTACGTACGCGAGTTAATGCACAGAAAACCGCGTATGAATGATTGCTGACAATTTTTGCTTGGTTCAGCTCTCTTCAAGACAACAAGCGTGTTGTCGTTTTTGGTATCTCCTGATAGTGTTCCAGCTTCCTCACACTCGTTTCTAATGTTTTGATAAAGATGCCTTGATGATTTGTTGGTGAAAGTGTTCAGGATGCACAAACTAAGGGGAGCCTTAGTCATATGGAAAGGATGCTTGGATGCACAGATTCAGGGGGAGCATTAGCTTTGCTGAGTATAATGCGTTATGATGGTTCTAATATATGTTCTCTTTCTTGAGGACTTTTTGGTGTTGGTCTTAAATGGTCATCTTTGTAATTTGATGAAAAGGTCTTGTTGAGACCCATGATGTAAAATTGTAAAATTCAGTCATGTAAGGACTTGTCAAATTTGTAAACCCACTTGGTTGGGTAGCTGAGTCAGATTTGTAAACCCACTTGGTTGGGTAGTGGAGTCTCATATGTAAATCCACTTGGTTGGATATTTGATGTAAGTATGAGTCTTTGGTGATAGGACGTTCATAGAGTCATGTAATTCATTGAAAAACATGTTTGAAGATTTAGCATGAACTCAGGGGGAGCTTGGCCACTTCAGTATATATCAGATCTGCAAAACGCTTCTTCCACATGCGGAGAAAAGGGGGAGAGTATGTTGGTTTTGATCCACCCCTTGCCCTTGATGTCAAAGGGGGAGAGTGACATGGTGTTTGAATGAAGAGAAGATAATGCTGTCAAATATTTGGGAGAGTGACATGGTATCTATCTGCCGTGGTAACCAAACACCATCGTGGTTGCCATCAAGTCCAAAGGGGGAGATTGTTGGAAATATGATGCAGAGTGTTGTCCTTGATGGCAACCCACTGAATGAAGATGACATGCGACTGTTGACATGTGTTGTCCTTGATGGCAAACCACCCGATGAAGTTATTCTTGACTTGATGGACTTGGTAAATGATGTAACCGATTTGATATAATGTTTGTTGACAATATAATGCTAAGTGTTTTCCTTTGATGGCAACCCACCTCGATGAAGATGATGACAACTTACTTCGATGAAGTTGTGCTTGAGAGAATATGTTCCCGATGAAGAAAATATGATGTTTCTACAAAGGTGGTACGTAAGACTAAGAAGAAAGGATTTCGAATGTACTCAAAGTATGATGTCTCTTGGTATACGCCGTATTGGCCTAAGGGAAATCGCGTATACACGCGGAAAGGCACGTGCCAAGTCGCGTATGGGCAAAAGCTCTCAAAAACTGCAAAACCAAGGGTAACCACCATGGTATTAACCCATTGAATTGGGTAATGATCCGCCTAAATTGACCCCGTCCAGATAGTTTTGGGATTATGGTATTGTTTTGATCCATGGTATTGAAAAAGGGGCTCATGGTATTGACAAAGGGTAATCATATATAAGGAGAAGAAATTCATTGTGCAAATCATGAGAGTGGGTGCAAGATGTCTGAGCTTGAATGAATACTTCTCTCTGAAGTGGATCTGAATGAAAGGGTTACACTTGAAGATAAATCTGATTGGATGATGCACCAATGATGAAGAAAGGGATCTAGATCTGAAATGTATCTACTAGATCTGCTTATGGAAGGCTTAGATCTATGATGAGGCGAACATCTAGGCGAACATCCGTTGGAAGTGAAAGGGTAAATCTGAACTGAATATCTGATCTGAAGAAGTATGCTGCTCTGGAATAATTGAAGATCTATACGCTACTTTGACGTGGAGGAAGCGCGTATATACGCAACTTCAGCGAAGAGAAAGCGCGTATGCGCAATAAAATATACACTGAGGTATACGCCGGTTTGTGTGGACGGAAGCGCGTATATACGCGAAATCAGTGAAGTAAAAGAGCGTATGCAAACTAGGGTTTGCCGAAGCAAGGGGTATGAAATATCTGAGCTGTTCTGCTGTGTTTATGCTATCTGATCTGTGTTGATATGTATCTGTTGATGATGTATGTTCGTGGCTAAAAATATGGAAAGGGTTCGGTCTGGAAATATGATGAATTGTGGCCTGCAAGTTGTGTTCTATTGAAGTGGTTGGATCCATTGTGAAAATTGATGAAACGTGGTCCAAGGTGGTGCTGAAGGTTGTTAAACGAGAGCCGTGGGTTGTAGCTCCCTTCAGAGAGGCCGGCAGATCGTGGGGTCGTAGCTCCTTCCGTGTGAGGCTGGTAAATGAGTTAGGGGGCTGGAGCTCCCTTCCAGGAGAGGCTGGTAAACGAGCGCAGGTGGGTGCCTGCGTGCTGGTAGGAGTCTGCGCCAGCACATATGTTGTAAGATGTTTTCTCTATAATAAAATATTGAAGGCTGAGCAATTGCAGCGGTGGTTTCTCCCGACTTGGGTTTCCACCTAAAATCCTGGTGTTCATGTGTGATGATTATGTGTGATGGTTTATTATGTTCTTACTGCACATGTTTACTGTTTATAGAACATCTAATGAATGAATGATGGAATGATATAAGTGAAGAATTAATGACTTATCTAAATCTCTGTGTATACGCTAGTTTAATAAAGGGGATCCGCGAATATACGCACGTCTGGTTCAGGAAAGTAGCGTATGCCTTTTAGAAGAAGGAAAAAGTGAAAGTTTTGATTAAGTGCAAGAAATTACCGATTCACCCCCCCCCTCTCGCATTTTTCCCAACAAATAATCGCCCATGAAAGTCCATACCGTTAGCTAAAGCGTTTGGTTTGTTCATCTAATTTTGGTGGTCCGTGCAGAGACTTTCTAAAAATGGATTCTTTCTTCTCATGAATTTTGCAGGTTTGTTTCAGGCCAAAGCTTGAACAGGAATGCAAATTTTCTACTGAGGCCACATTGAAAGCTAGGACTGAAGATAGCCATAGATTGTTTTTCTCTTCTTCTTCTTTTTTCTGAAATTGTAAATTTTTATAAGAACGATTAATGATTTTCAATTTCAGGCAGCAAAGACTTTATGAAAAACATGCTAAAAACAGGACTTGACTGAGGTTTTAAACCGATTTTTTATTAGTCCGGGCTAGGTGACTAGGATAGGATCCATGTCGGGAAAATTTCGGAGATGCCCATGTGGCCGCCTTCATTGATGTTGTAATCGCTAAACCTTGAAATCAACCGCAATTCACAATTAGCCGCTTTAATCGGGGACATTCCGCGTCTAAGATGCAAAATCTATTAAACAGATTACGTTGTTTTGAGGACCACTACACCATAACTAGTCAATCTTGGGTGTAGTCAATTTAGTGTCCTAAATTGCTAACATAAATTATCAACCAAGGTTAGTAAACTGATGAAGTGTGGTGCACTATATGTGCTTAAGTGACCTCTTCCTTACTTCGTTGTATGTGTTTTTCTTATTGTTTTTGGGGTTTTGTCTTTTTAGTACACTACTCTATGTTCAAAAGATGAAATCAAATCTATGTCAAAAAGAAAGGAAAAAGAAACCTTAGACTCAAAACAGAATGTAATTGTAAATTCTATCCCTAATTAGGAAAATGATGAAAAATAGAACATTCTAATCCATGGATATCCTAGCTTGCAAATGAACATGAAATGTAACTCAAAACATTACAACTTAATCTGATTCATTTAGTTAAAGATTTGTTGGAAGAGCTTGTGAAAAAGATTAATTTTAATGCAATGAGGATCTTCTATCTAATTGCAAAACAGAAAATGCTAATTAACTCAACATAATACAACCAAATCTCTTTCATCTAATATTGATATGTTGGAAGAGCTTTTAAGAAAAAGAATGGTTATAAGATAATGAGGATCTTTTAATCTAATTGCAAAACAGAAGATGCTAATTAACTCAACATAATACAACCAAATCTTTTTCATCTAATATTGATATGTTGGAAGAGCTTTCAAGAAAAAGAATGGTTGTAAGATAATGAGGATATTTTAATCTAATTGCAAAACAGAAAATGCTAATTAATTCAACATAATACAATCAAATCTCTTTCATCTAATATTGATATATTGGAAGAGCTTTTAAGAAAAAGAATGGTTGTAAGATAATGAAGATCTTTTAATCTAACTGCAAAACAGAAAATGCTAATTAACTGAACATAATACAACCAAATTTCTTTCATCTAATATTGATATGTTGGAAGAGCTTTTAAGAAAAAGAATGGTTGTAAGATAATGAGGATATTTTAATCTAAATAACAAAAAAAACTAAGGTGCTGGTAACTGAAGATGTCACAATTAAATCCATTCTATGAATAGAGATATGTTGGAAAAACTTTAAGAAATGACTAACTATAACATCATGAGGATCTGTTAGTTAAACAAATAATGCAAGACATGAATTAAAAGCTAACACATAATTAAAAGCTACTTATCTAGAAAGCATGTAGAAGCCTCCTTGGATAGCAGGGGCCCTCTGCTACCAATTTGGTGTAATCTTTAGCTCCTTGAAGTTGTAATCATAACAGCATCAAAGAACTTCTTTATTGAAAAAAACTCACAAATCTACATCCCATTCCATCTTAAGCTTTGTTACAAAACTCTATTCCTTTCTCTCCGTCTCCTATTTTTCACTATTTTTTCACTACTCATGATAGGAGAAAACTTCTCCTATTTATACAAAATATGAGGAGTTATCTCATTAATGGGAGTCCATGAATCTCTCCATCCATCTCTAGAGTTACAATCAAAATAGGAAATGATAAGACACATGTCTTTCTAGTGTTTCAACACAACTAAGAAATGAGACACATATCCTCTTAGAGTTTCAATACAACAAGGAAATGAGACACATATCCTCATGATCCCATGATCTTCTCCAACCAAATTCGACTTTGTACTTAGAGTGCCACATAAGGGTCTTCTAGAAGTCTCCTTTTGATCTACACATGTCAAAAATTTCAACCCACTTGTTAGGTATAAGCATATGCACATTATTTTCTAATTTTTAACCACAAATTCACTTAAAAAGGCTAAGAATTAATAAAGTTTGGAAAAACATAAATGTGGCCCAATGATAATGAAGTGGGATGAATGTAGTGACATATTAGTGAAATGGAGGTGATATAATGGACATAATAGTGAAAGTGTAATGGAAATGAATGACATTTTCAAGACCCAACATACCCCCCAACTGAAGTTATTGCATGTCCTCATGCAATATATATTACATTGACTCTTTTGATCTTTGAGCTTTGGCTTAACTTTGCATGATATCATATGATAACTTCATATTTCTGCAAAGTGTTTTACTTGAATTGCAACATGGTTGGATCTTGTGTTACAACCACTTTGAACTTTGCATAATGATATTTTGATTATTTTTGCAAAGTATATCTTTAATGGATGCATGATGGTTGGTTCTTGTATGACAACCATGATTTTGTTTGTATCCAATTTATCCTTTAAGCATTTTTTTGAAAAGCCATTGTATGCTCATAATAACAATGTAATAGTTAATATATGTTGAAATTATGTGGGCTCTTGAGTATGATATAGACATGGTAAGATATGAAGATGAAATGTATTCCCCCCCCCCCAACTGATGGTATTGACAATTTTATGAAATGATGAAGAGAAATGTTTTCCCAACAATTATCATTCTAGATTTTTATGGAATTCTATGGTCAAAAGTTAGAAAATGACGTACCTTGACTTACCTTTTGGAATGGATGAGTTGTATGTGTGGTGGCTGCAAAATTCTGATCATATTCTTCTTCAAGTGGCTGAACAAGAGGAGTCATGGATAAAAAGATAAGATGACTTTTTATTGCTCCTACTAAAACTTGTTGAATCTGCTCCAAAATGCTGAAAATAATAGTCTTCATGTCTTCAAAACTCATTGGCACAATTCCTACTATGTGAAAAGATGTTCTGATGTCGAACATAGTAGGAAATTGTTGACTTAGTGGCCATTAATGGATGCCACTAGTCAACACGAGGACTCTCACCAATGATGACAATGAGTGTCAAGATGCCCAAGCACATCTTGCTAGGTTTGAATGATTTTTGCCGATGTCGAGTCACCTAGAAGATCTGACGAAAAAGGGACATTAATGTATTATCATTGTTTGTCAGCATGAGAACTTTCCATTAAGGCATGCAAGCCTCAAGGTGTTTTTACAAAGAATTTAGACTCAAAGGACTATGGACTCAATAATTTGCATTGAAGCAGGGCTTATTTGCGGAATGAAAATGACAAAAAATGGAAGATGAAAATGGAAGATGGCAATGGAGAGTAGAAATGGAAATGGGAAATAAGCATGCGAATGAGCCTCTTGCTTTTATTTGTGGGTTATGAATGGACAAAAAGAAATGGGAACTGGATGTGAATGTAAATGGAAAATATGAAGTGAAACAAGGTGAATGGTTTATTATGAGGTATGGATGTGATGGAGACAATAGTATCTGAAAGTTTTTCAAGTGTTTGGATCTGATTTTGCATCAGCATATTTTCCCTTTGTTGCTGATCATCCTCTTATGAAACAAATTGGTCTCTTAGAGAGACACCATTCTCTTGTAGTCATTTGTCCTTCCTCCTGGAACCTGCAAAAAAAAACTAATACTTCTTCTGCAATGGAATGTAAGATTATCAAAGGAGAGAGGTGATCAATCTCTCTAGTTATGATATTTAGACACAAAATTAAGAATTTGTATTAATGAAATAAGTTCTCAAAGGGAAAATCAAAAGAATTTATACATGTTTTGGAATTAGTGCCTCAAGTTGAATGTTTCTTCTTTTCAACAATTTATTTCATTATTTACCATTTCAAACTCTAATGATGGATTTATCACTGTGTAGATCTTGTTGAGACCTTTCCAACGATACTTGAATCATCAAAATCTGATTTTGTATGAGAACGTTAGGCTGATTTGAACAATGAGGTTTGTCAGCTGTTAAAAATATTGAATAAAAAAGTTAGCCATTCATCTTTCATCATCAGTCCAAAATTAATCAATACCTTCAAAAAAGTGAGCAAATAACTTATTCATTTCATTGATTCAAATTTTTTTTTTTTTTTTTTTTGACATTCGGCGACTTTGTGTGGCGACTTTGTGATAACACAGAACTTGACTTCCCTTTGACTAGGGTCTTTTTCATCAACTTGGATCAAATGAATAGGACACCATCTATGTACTGAAATTTTCCCAGCTACCCATGTGGCTCGTTTCGTCTCTTAACACCTATAACCTATAGAAGTAATAAAATGGCTGCGGAATTGCCAGTTAGCTGCGGAATCAGGCTGCATTCCGCAGCTAAAAGACAACCAACCATTAGTTTTACACATATTTGGATACGTGTGTCGTGCATAGCTTTTTATATCTTCCGCACTTTCCTGTGGAGTTTCTGCAACCTTAAAAGTAAGTGATTCATCTTTAAAACGAAGATTTTCAGTTGAAACAAAACCAACAAAGAGAAATGCAATTTTTTTTTTTTTTTTAAATAGCAAAATTGAAAAATACAATTTTTTTTTTTTTTTTTTAAATATTATATATGTTACATTTAAAAAAAAAAAATACATATATAATTTTTTTAAACAAACAAAAAAAAAACTGAATACTTTACATGTATCTTACAGAAGAATTGAATTGCAAGTCCACAACATCACACCAACATTTCTTTCATTTCACGATTGTCAAATGTTTCTGAAACAACTAAAAACTGCAGAAGACATATGTCGATTCTTTTGAGATATATGCAATTTTTCCTTTAAAATCCAATCCCAAATGTGGTAAAGATCTTCAGAAATCTGCTGCACTAGATAAAACTGAGAAACATTAAGATAGATATGATTCTTTGATCAATCATGTGATAGGCTTCCTCACGCTCCGATTGCTGGGCAGATGATAAAGGAGATGTAAAATCCAACGAAGTCGAATTGAATTCAAAAATGAGTGGAATGTGGATTGAATGCCACGAGAGAGTTTGATTTTGATTAGAATTCTTCTTCTTGGATTTAGAAAACCGGATTATCAATGCAGAGTTCTGTTTTCAAATTCTTCACTCAGAAAAAACCGTTTTTCCTCACGCGGCAAGCAAAAATGGGCTCCAAAGAACCGAGAAATTCTCCTAGATCTCCACGAATTTCGTAAAACGATTTCTGGGTTATCTAATTGACCACGTTGGCAAAAAAACTCATGTCTCGGTTTTTCAAAATTCATCCTCAATCGATCAGAAAACGTGTTTGAAAATGACGTGTCAATAACAGTTGCGTTTCTGGATGTGCTGTAACAAAAATCGTTTTTCTCATAACGTGTTTAAAAATTGCATTTCGTATTGACCATTGTCAGGACTGATAGGTTTGCCATTATCTCCTGGAAATTAAGTAGACTGAGGAAGATCCAGCTCTTGGAATCTGAATCCAGTGGGTCAATAGCTGGGTATATTCCAAGTTCTGAGATCTGCCTAGATAACACAGTGGTGGCATCAAGATGAGCAAATGTTGTTGCAGGTGTTGGATCTGTCAAATCATCTGCTGGCACATATATAGCTTGCACGGAATTAATGGAACCCTTCTTGGTTGTTGTAATACGTTCTTGCAAACCGCCAAGATCAGTAGCCAAAGTGGGCTGGTATCCGACAGCTGAAGGAATACGTCCCAGCAAAGCAGACACTTCAGAGTTTGCTTGTGTAAAACGGAAAATGTTGTCAATGAAGAGCAACACATCCTGGCGTTCGGCATCTCGAAAATGCTCTGCAACAGTCAATCCTGTAAGCCCAACACGAGCACGAGCACCAGGTGGTTCATTCATTTGACCATATAAAAGAGCACACTTACTTTCACCCTGTTTTTCGCCAAGCTTGATAACACCACTCTCAATCATTTCCCTGTATACATCATTGCCTTGTTCTCTTACATGTAGCCGTCTTATGAATCTCAAGGAGCGTTTGGTGATGGGGGGCTATGGCTTTGTTTATTGATTTGTTTTGTTTTTGTTTTTCAATTTTTATTTTTATTTTTAAATTTGTTTTTGTTAATAAAACTAATATGTTATATTTTTAAAAATTAAAAATACACATATATATTTTACTAAGCAAAATGATTTTTTATTTATTTATTTATTTGTTTTGTTAATAAAATTACACATGTTAAATTTTGAAAAATTAAAAATATACATATGTAATTTACTAAACAAAACAATTTATTGATTTTTTTTTTTTTAAATGATTTGTTATTAAAATTATATATATATTTTCAAAAATAAAAATATACATATATATCTTAGTAACAAAACAATTTAATTTTTTTTTTTTCATTTTTTTTTTATTTTAATTGATTTGTTTAATAAAATTATGTATGTTATATTTTCAAAAATTTAAAAATACACATATATATTCATTAAACAAAAACAATTTATTGAAATCAAAATTTTTCATGAAAACAATTTTTTTTTTTAAATTGTTGAATCAATTGAAATGATGAAGTTTTATTTTGTCTCCTTTTTTTTTTTTTTTTTACATAACAATTCTTTTTCTGATCCTCCAGATCACACAAAGTGCAGGAGGAGAGCATACTCAAGAATTATTAATTTTTGTTACATAACAATTCTTTTTCTGATCCTCCAGATCATACAAAGTGTAGGAGGAGAGCATACTCAAGAATTATTAATTTTTTTAGATGTAAGAAATAAGGCTACCTAGTTACACTTCCCCGGCGACGGCGCCAAAATGTTTGGTCAATTTAGTGTGTCCTAAATTCCTAACATAAATTATCAATCAGGGATTCGTAAGCTGACGAAGTGCGGCGCACTATATGTGCAAGATAACCTATCTCTTACTTTTTGTCGTTTTTGGATTTTTATGAAATTCTAAAAGACAAGTATGGTTATGAATGTTCAAGGCAATGATGTCTTTTATAATGATTTACCAACTTCAAACTTAAAAAGGAATTTGAAACATACAATGACAAAACTTGAAAGGAAATGAAAATGTGCTGCTAGCTTAATAAATCAAACAATGAACTATTGAGCATGAACACCAAACTATCCTTGCTGCTGTCTAAACACAAAAGAAACTATGCTTAAAGAAATCCAAAATTGCAACAAAGTAAATCTAAATCAAATTACATCAACTTATATTCTGATCCCTCGCCATTAGTCCAGCTATGGCTTTCGGAGGTAACCATAAACAACTTGAGCAATCTGATATCTAATTTGCAGAAAGTAAACTAATATCAAACTACACACTCATATTTCAATCCCTCACCATCAGTCCATCTGTGGCTTTCGGAGGTAACTGAAAATGACATGAGCAATTTAATATATCTAATTTGCAGAAAAAGAAACTAATATCAAACCACACACTCATACTTCAATCCCTCACCATCAGTCCAGCTGTGGATTTCGGAGGTAACTGAAAATGACATGAGCAATTTAATATATCTAACTTGCAGAAAGTAAACTAATATCAAACTACACACTCATACTTCAATCCCTCACCATCAGTCTAGCTGTGGCTTTCGGAGGTAACTGAAAATGACATGAGCAATTTAATATATCTAACTTGCATAAAGTAAACTAATATCAAACTACACACTCATACTTCAATCCCTCACCATCAGTCCAGCTGTGGCTTTCGGAGGTAACTGAAAATGACATGAGCAATTTAATATATCTAACTTGTAGAAAGTAAACTAATATCAAACTACACACTCATACTTCAATCCCTCACCATCAGTCCAGCTGTGGCTTTCGGAGGTAACTGAAAATGACATGAGCAATTTAATATATCTAAATCTAACTACTGAAACAAATGTGCAAGACTGAAACAAACAAAGCAGTACTGGAATTAAACAAAAACTAAGAAAAATAAATTAGCAGCAGAACAATATTGATTCCATGTCATTAGTCAAAAGATATGCAAATGCCCGGGCTGCCATGAAAAATTATACTAAAAGCTACGATTTCAAAAAGCAATCTAAGTAAGGAAATATGACAAAACAGAATTGAAAGCAACTTATCTAGAAAACATGTAAAAGCCTCCTTGGATAGCAGGGGCCCTCTGCTACCAATTTGGTGAAGTCCTTCAGCTCCTTAAAGTTGTAATCAAAACATCATCAAAGAACTAAATTTCTCTATTAAAAAGAACTCACAAATCTACATCCCATTCCATCTTGAACTTTGTTACAAAAGACTTCTCTACTACTTTTTCATTACTTCTTCATTACTTCCTCATTACCTATGATAGGAGAAAGCTTCTCCTATTTATACAAAATATGAGGAGTCATCTCATTAATGGGAGTCCATGAATCTCTCCCTCCATCTCTAGAGTTACAATCAAAATAGGAAATGATAAGACACATGTCTTTCTAGAGTTTCAACACAACTTGAGGAATGAGACACATATCCTCTTAGAGTTTCAATACAACAAGGAGGTGAGACACATATCCTCTTGATCCCATAATCTTCTCCAACCAAATTCTAATTTGGCTTTAGAGTGCCACATAAGGGTCTTCTAGAAGTCTCCTTTTGACCTACACATGTCACAAAACTCATAACACATATATAGATATATGAAACTATGTTAATTTTCTAATTTCTAATCATAAATTCACTTAAAATACATAAAATAAATAACTTTGGAAAACAATGATCCTAACCCATATATTTATGAAAATGGTTACTTGATGTAGGGTTTTAGGTCAAATGGTTATGAAATAAGAGCTAAATGGTTATTACATAATGGAAATATGTATGAATATGGAAGACATTTTTGAGACTCAACAATAACGTTGCGCTCAACCCCAGCACGTTGGATGGAGACACACAAGGGAAACTTGGCTAACTAGAGAGAATGCACTCGCATGATGCGTTCGCAATTTGAGCATCCAAAAACCAGAATGGGAGAGACCTATTTTGGAGAAGGCAATCCATGCAAATCTTTGGCTAGATAGACTGAAGCTTGGGGAAAAGAACCAAAGCCATAATGGGTGCATATATTCATCCACAATTTGGGGAAGGTACCTACGAATTGGTACCTCGAAATCGAGCTGCGACGAGGAACCAATGAATGGATTTCACTTACATAAATTTTTATTCTGACCTTTAGTTTTGAAAGTGGGTTCGAATGCCTGGATAAGGCACTGCAGGATATTCAGGAATCCATATTTGACACCTCCAAACCGACGGTTTAGTGCACCTTGCCAACATGGGACGCGCAGATGAAGGACATTGTTAACTGTCGAATTTTTTCAGTTGAATATAATGAGGAAGACCCAAGGAACATTATGATCCCTAAATCTGAGGGACATCGTGTAGTTGTTGGGTTTACGGTTGAGTCACTATATGTAAATAAGCCTTTGAAGATTCGGCAAGTCAATATTGGCTCAGAGGAACAACCAAAATTAGCAAAGATAAGGGATTACTTGGATGATGATATGGTGGGAAAGGTCGCTGATCTATTGACCGAATATCAAGACCTATTTCCTATGAAATTTTCTGAGTTGAAGGGGATAGTAGGAGATCTTGGGGTAATGAAGATCACCTTGAAACCGGATGTGCGACTTGTGAAGCATTGCCTGTATAGACTGAATCCAAAATATAAGTAGAAAGTCAAAGAGGAATTGGAGAAAATGGTTGTTGTAGGGATCATTGAACTAGTGGAAGAATCAAATTGGGTGAGCCCTATGGTGGTGGAGGTCAAGAAAACCAAGGGAGAAGATGATCACTATGCCCATATTGGTCTTTCCTGACTGGACAAAGGAATTCCATGTACATGTCGATGCCTCCTGCATCACGCTGGGAGTTGTCTTGGCGTAGCCAATAGCCGGGGAGATTGACCAACCTATTGCATTTGAAAGTAGGAAATTTTCAAGTGTGGAGCATAATTACTCGACCACAAAGAGGGAAGGATTGGCTATGGTCTATGTGCTACAGAAGTTCCGCCAGTATCTGTTGGGAGGAAATTTTAAGATGTTTACTAACCACTCTTCTCTAAAGTACCTGGTTAACAAGCCTGTGTTTGGGGGAAAGATCTGTAGATGGTTGTTTTTATTTTAGGAATATGACTTTGAAGTAATTGTGAAACTTGGCAGATTGAATGCTGGGCTAGACCATCTGTTGCACACTGAAATTGGAGAAGATCCAACTAACCTGGAAATGGTTTACCAGATGCGTAGCTATTTTCCATCAAAGTAGTTGATGATCACTTTGCATATATTATTCATTTTTTGACCACTAGAAGTGCACCCACGGAATATACGTTGAAACAGAAGAAAGAGTTGGTCACACATGCAGTTGACTTTATGTTGATTGCTGGTCAGCTGTACCAAATGTGTGTGGATGAAGTCCTATGAAGGTATGTGTTTGAATTATAGAGATGGGATATATTAGCTGAGGCTCATGGAGGGGTTACAGGAGGTCAATATGTAGGGAAAAAACTACGCAGAAGATTTTACGAGCTGGTTTATGGTGGCCCACGGTGCACAGTGACGCACATGAGTATTGTTTCACTTGTGATGTATGTCAAAGAATGGGGAGATCGTCATGCAGAGATGAGATGCCCTTGCACCCATAAATGACTTAGCAAGCTTTTGAAAAATGGGACATTGATTTTTTCAGACCTATTGACCCTTCGGGAAAGAAGATAGGTGCGTGTTACATAATCACTGCGATAGACTATGTGACTAGATGGGCCAAGGCTAAACCTGTGAAAGTTGTAGTGCAAAAACAACTGCGCACTTCATTTCTGAGAACATATTGACTCGGTTTGGGTGCCCTAAGATTTTATGAGTGATCGAAGTACACGCTTTGTGAATGAAACTATTCAAGATCTAACTGAAGAATTCCAGATTCATCACCAGAAGAGTATGCCGTATCACCCATAGGTGAATGGTGCAGTGGAATATTTTAATAAGATATTGGATACTGTGCTCACAAAGATATGCAATGCTAATTGAAATTATTTGGATGTGTGCATAATTGCGGTTCTTTGGGAATACATAACCATGTGCAAGAATTTGATAGGAAAGACACCGTTCAAAATGGTGTATGGGCAGGAAGCTGTTATGCCTATGGATTATTGATCAGGAGATCACGTGTTATGCTCAAAATTGAAATTTCTTGGAATTTTTCCGAACCTAAGCAACCGAGTAGCTCTCGTCGTTGCAATTTTGACGCCATGAACGGTTTGAAAAACTGATGTCGTATGAGGGAGATATCATGTTCTGTCTGTTTTCCAAAACGGGCAAAAAATCAGCACAACAGGTACAATGATGATGTGGCGGGTCCAGTCATCAATGCAGGAATTATTCTCTAGAAACAGCCAATGACATCGTGCCAAGTGGCATCGCCGGATTTTCTGAAGATGTCTAGGAAGTGAATTTTTTTAATTCCTAAGTCTAAGTTGATTTTATTAATGATTGGCATGTCATTTTTTTATGGCCAATGGGGAAGGGCCATGTGGCATGCCATGTACCCCGCGCCCCCCCCCCCCCCCCATGGTAGGCAGGTTGAATGGCGAGATTTATTGAATGTGTATATAATACATATATATATATGTTTATGTTAAAGTTTTTTTTTACCCACATTTCGGTGGGGATAACCAAGTCTGGAGGAGTGCTCTAAACAAAATTGCAGAGGTTTAAAATCGAAGTCAAGCTCCAATTTTGGAAAAAATGATTTATTGATAGGTTTAACAAAATTTTGGTGGCAAAGTGGGAGTCGAACCCACGACTTACTGCCCGCAAAAAAACCTCGTGACCAACTCTCTGATACGTTGTGTCTTAACCAAATAAGGTCATAGCTTAACTTTATTGTTTATGTGTTTGATGGTTGGGGGATTGGAGGGGGCCAGCCCCCTCCCCATATGTCTTCGGCCAAGAACCAATGGTTAATCTGGCAGTGGCAACGAAAACTGGTCACATGTTAAAACATTTGAAACCGACGTTCAATGCTACGGCTACAACAAACCATATTCTGGCGGTTTTCGTGTTCGCTGTCACATGTCACACCGTGACATAAAACTGTAATGAAACAGTATCAAAACCCTTAACCTCTGGTGGAGAAACCATAATGGTCACATGCGCAGCTTGTATGGCAATGAATGCCATGGTCTTCAAAACGTGTTGCCTCCGGGTTCCACGCCATTACTGCGGACTTTTTAAAACCAAAACCATGTGGTTTAAGGTGGGGGGTCGGCTTGTGACCACCTCACCCTAACCACTAGATTTTATTAAAAACGGTTTATTCTAGCGGAGTATATAGCACGCCACCATTTTTCTGGATTTATGCCAAACTGACTACACTTAACTTCAGTTCTACACAATTAGTGGAGGTTTTATAGCTGAGATTGAAAAAATGCTTTGGGAGGTCAATTTTAGACCAATTTGGGTGAAACAAGAATTTACCTAGACTAATTTGAGCATTCTAGAGTCACTGGTGCAGAGAAAAATAGCCATTAGAGGCTTATAAACACATGTATTTGCAATTTTGAGCATAATGACAAAGAGGGACATGCCATTGGGAGCTGGACCAGCAGATGTAGCCCAGGAGGGGTGAACTGCTTCATCATGCCTGCTATGTAAAACTTATGTGTGATGTTATTTTCTATTAAACACTGCTGTATAGTGTTATTTAGGCTTATTTTCATGCTTAAAACTCATAAATTCATCTATGTTTCATGGTTAAAAAGCTTATTCCTTAAGCAAACAAATGGAGACAAATTGTACATATTACTAAAAGGACACTAAGCACAACAAAATAATACACTCCTTTCAGATCATGTTGGTATCAGGGCTAGAGTTTATTTTCTGGTGTTTTTGTGTGCAAATATTTTTTTAACTATTTGCAAGGGTTTTCATGCTTACTAGGCTCAAGCTTAAGAGAGGAGAAGGAAAATTGGTGGAAGAAAGAGGTTATTAAATTGAGCCACAGCAAAGGAGGGAAAGATTGCCACATTATCCACCACCTAGCTCACCTCCAAAAGAAGTAGAAGCATCATTAAGCATGCCTCCAGGAGAAGGAGAAATTCATGAAGAGATGGATCCCAAAGAGGAAGAAAGAGTGTACAGAAAATCATTTCTTGACTTGACTGAGATGGTTAGAGTCCTTTATTAAGAAAGGAATGAGAAACTAGAAGTAGAAAGGTCCAAACTTCACAAGGAAGGACAGGGATCATTAGGAGGCCACAATGATGAAGATAAATCAAAGAAGGGAAATGGAGATAGTGGAAAGTCACCATCATCACCCTCACCTTCATCCTCATCATCCTCTACTTCATCTTCAGTACATCAGCAATACAAGTCAAAGAACACTGGTAAAATTCCTTTTGCTAAAACTTGATGTTAAGTTTGAATTGCCAATGTTTAATGGTGAAGTCAATGCAGAAAATCTTGATAATTGGATTAGGCAATTGGAGGTATATTTGAGAATCCAAAACATTCATGATGATGATACCAAAATCCAATTAGCTTCATTGAGAATGGAAGGTGCAACACTTGTTTGGTGGGAATCCAAGACAAAGGAGGAGATCAGGAAGCATGGTAAGATTATTCTATCATGGAATGATTTCATTTCTGCAATAAAACAATAGTTTTATCCGTTATCTCACATGCAGAAAGCCATAATGTACTGGAAAAGTTTTAAACAATTGAAAGGACAAAATGTACAAGTTTATACTCAAGAATTTAGGAGAAGAGCTATCTTATTAGGGGTAGATTTGTAGATCCAAGACACTTTTCTTAAGTATATAGGAGGCTTACATACCTACCGAAGACATACTATCCTCATGTTTAACCCTACAAACCTAGATGAAGTTTGTGTACAAGCCACACACTTAGAGGAAAGGGGAAAACAAAACATAGATGAGAATGAGGAAAATTAGTTTAAAGGAAAATGGAAGAAAAAGAGAAATGCAAATATCAGAAAAGAGAAGGGTAAATTATTTTGCAAAAACTGTTCTAAAAATAGCCATGATGAAAACCATTGTTGGAAACTTCATCCAGAGTTGAAACCAGAAATTTTGAAAGCCAAACAGAAAGCCAAGGAGAAAGGAAAAATAGTTGCAATAGCTGAACAAGACTTAGGGTCAGATTTAAGAGATGAAACAAAAATCATAGCTATGGGACTAAAGAACATGAAGGGGAAAGAGATTGAAAGTAAACCCAATTCTAGTACATCAAACTGTCACATACAAGCTCCAAATGAAGAAGAGAGAATTGAACTGTTTCATGTGAGGGTCATATCCAAACATACCAAGATTCACACACTGTTTGACAGTGGGTCACAAGAAAATTTAATCTCTGAAGACTTGGTCAAGAAAATTAATCTTGAGACCATTCCACATCCAAAAAAATATCCACTTGGTTGGCTTTGTAAGGATGCAAATTAACAGGTTTTAAAGAAGTGCATGTTGCGCTTTGCAATAACTGCACATTTCATTGACATAGTTGAATTAGATGTGATTCCTCTTGATATAATGGGTATGGTGTTGGGCAGTCCTTAATTGTATGAAAGGAAACAAATATTCCATCACAATGAGAACAAATACCATTTATTCAAATATGGCAAGGAGTATATTGTGAGAGATCATCGCAAGAAACTAGACACTTCTTTAGTTAATGCAGGGAAAATGAAGAGGCTAGTCAATGCTAGCCAAAATTTGACATTGATGATGATTAAACAAAGTGATGTTTTACATCATCCTTTTCAAACAAATTTTGATGTATGTAAAGAGTTTTTTTTTTTTAGTTTGAAAGCAAGGTGTCTTTGAAAGAAGATGAAAAGTAGTTGTATCAGTCGACATTGGTGCTGAATGGTGTTGAAAACAAGGTGTCAGTGAAAGAAGTTGCGAAGGTAAATGAGAGGACAAAGAAACTTGGCAAAGAAGGCACATGATTCAGAAATGTTCATTGTTGGTTTCTGAAAGGCATGGTACAATGGCAAAGAAACTTGGTCAAGTGTCGACACAAGTTCAAAGCAAAAGCAACAAAAAATCACCATAAGGACAGAGTGCAAGGTGAGAAAAATTCCAAGTTACCTTTGATTATAGACCAATGTAGAAACAAGATGTTTACTGCAAAGTTAGATTGATGTTCTGCAGGTTCAGAAAATGTGCAGCATGACAGTGTCAAAGACAACAATGGATGGTCGATGGAATTAAGGAAAAAATTGTCTTTTCATGAAAAGCTCCAATTAATGAAATTAGGGAAATTTCAATGGATAAAGACTAGAAGAGTGGGAAAATAGTCTCCTCATATTCATGTTCAGTAATCTAGAGAGCTTTTGGGGTCCAAAAGCTTCCTAGTGGGGAGGTGTGATCAGGAGATCATGTATTATGCTAAAAATTGAAAGTGCTCAAAATTGTACCGAACCTCAGCAACCAGGTAGCTCTCGTCGTTGCGTTTCTGGTGCCGTGAACGGTTCAAAAAACTGATGTCGTATGAGGGAGATATCACGTTCTATCTGTTTTCCAAAATAGACAAAAAATGAGCAGAACAGGTACAATGTTGATGTGGCAGGTCCAGTCAGCAATGCAGGAATTCTTCTTCAGAAACAACCAATGACACCATGCCAAGTGGCATCGCCAGATTTGCCGAAGATGACTAGGAAGTGAATTTTTTTTAATTCCTAAGTCTAATTTGATTTTATTAATGATTGTCATGTCATTTTTTTATGGCCAATGGGGAAGGGCCACGTGGCATGCCATGTAGCCCCCCCTCCACCCCATGGTAGGCAGGTTGAATGGCGATATTTATTGAATGTATATATAATACATACATATATATATATATATATATATATATATATATATATATATATATATATATATATATATATTAAAGTTTTTTTTTACCCACATTTTAGTGGGGTCAACCAAGTCTGGAGGAGCGCTCTAAACAGAATGGCAAAGGTTTAAAATTGGATTCAAGCTCCAAGTTTGGCGGAAATTATTTATTGACAGGTTTAACAAAATTTTGGTGGTGGAGTGGGGATCGAACCCACGACCTACCACCCGCGAACAAACCTCATGACTAGCTCTCCTATACATTGGGTCTTAACCAACTAAGGTCATCGCTTAACTTTATTGTTTATGCGTTTGACGGTTGGGGGATCGGAGGGGGCTAGCCCCATCCCCATATGTCTTCGGCCAAGAACCAACGACTACAGAAAACGGTTAATCCGGCGGTGGCAATGAAAATTGTTCACATGTTAAAACATTTCAAACTGACGTTCAATGCTACGACTACAACAAACCATTTTCTGGCGGTTTTCATGGTCGCAGTCACATATCACACTGTGACATAAAACTGTAATGAAACGGTATCAAAAACCTTAACCTCCGGCGGAAAAACCATAACGGTCACATACACAGCTTGTATGGAAATGAATTCCACGGTCTTTGAAATCTGTTGCCTCCGGGTTCCATGCCATTGTTGCAGATTTTTTTAAACCGAAACCGCATGGTTTAAGGTGGGGGGTTGGCTTGTGACCACCCCTCCCTAACCACTAGAATTTATTACAAACGGTTTATTCTGGCAATGTATTTATCACGCCACCGTTTTTCTCGATTTATGCCAAACTAATTGCAGTTAACTACAATTCTCCATAATTATTGGAGGTTTTCTAGCTGAGATTGAAAAAAGGCTTTGGGAGGTCAATTTTTGACCAATTTGGGTGAAACAAGAGTCTACCTAGACTAATTTGAGCATTCTGTAACAATTGGTGTAGAGAAAACAACCATTAGAGTTTTGTAAACACATGTATTTGCAATTTTTAGCATAATGACAAAGAGGGACATGCCATTGGGAGCTGGATCAGCAGATGTAGCCCAGGAGGGGTGAACTGCTTCATCATGTCTGATGTGTAAAACTTATGCGTGATGTTATTTCTATATTATACACTATTGTACAGTGTTATTTAGGCTTATTTTCATGCTTAAAACTCACAAATTCATTTATGTTTCATGGTTAAAAAACTCATTCCTTAAGGAAACAAATGGAGAAAAATTGTACATGTTTTTATTAGTGAAAGGAAACTTAGCACAACAAACTAATACACTCCTTTCAGATCAATTATATTGTCCCAAGTTTGCACATTGCAGCGTTCACTAATATGGCAGAGCATGATATTATGGAATAACGATTATCACAGTTGGTCACGATGGGAGAAGACCGGTTCATTACAGGTTTCCATCAGCAGATGAAAAATACGCATGAAAAGGCTTGGCATGATAGGCACATTAGACAAAAGGTATTTAAAGAATAGGATATGGTTTTTGTATTTGAAAACAAATTTGCGCACCACCCAGGGAAGTTCAAAATGCATTGGCTCGAACTGTGTATTGTCAAGGAAATCACAGAGGGAGGTGCAATATGCCTGGCCACATTAAGCGAATAAGACCTTCTTGGGTATATCAATGGAAGCCAATTGAAGCCATACAGGGATGATCCTCTCCCTGCATGCACCAAATGACTATATGGTTGAAAGTATGGGTTTGCACAACAAGGATGGAGAGTGCGCAGACATGTGCGATGATTTCGCAACAACTATGCTAGAAGGTTGACTCGGTCAATGGTGCCATAATATAGCTATTGAAACAATAAAACTGGACAAGACAACGTTCTTACCATTTGGAGGAGCGCCTAAGCTGCATTTAATGAAGATATTATGCTATATTTGGAGTCGTTTTAGAATTTATAGGGCTACATTAATGAGCAAAATATCGTTTAAGATGTGCCTACGCTATAAATATGACCGGAAGGGTCACATTAGTCCCCTTTGATTTCTATGATTTCTATGTGATTTGTGCTCTTTGACCTCCATGTATTGTCTGAAGATTATGTCTGGCCTTCATCCGATATTTAAGGAGGAGTTGTGACGATGAGGTTTGGGTCATCTCATTTCGCCAAGTATTACTTCCAGTAAGCCCACACCTTCTATGACGTCGACCAAAGAGACCCCTGCGTAGGCCACTAAGACCCCTGCGCCAGTCCAATCTAAGAAGGGGTAGTCCTCGGGGTCCTGAAAGTAACCACGCCAGAAGAACCCGAAGCCTCTATCAACTGTTGTAGAGCACCAGAAGAATCCTATGGCCGAATTACTCGAAAAAATCTTGGAAGAATATGTTGTGGAGATATTCGATCCCATCTCGTGGCTGCCTATGTATGTAGCACTGTGAAAATCCTCGGTAAAGGTCCAAAAGTATTTAGATAAGGTGTGGTCATATATCAACATGCCACTGATCCTGGAAGGCGTGCCTGTCGAAGGGGATATGTCAGAAAAAATTCTGCTACTGAAGATGGAAGACTGGGACCTGACAGACCAGGAAAAAATCACTGAGCTCGCACCCTCCATGTACCTGGAAACATCCCATATTATGGTGGGGTGGTTAGAGTTGAGCCGAATTCCTAAGCGTTGGGCCTGCAGAAATCAAGGTTTCTCAACCTCTGGCACATTCTTCACTTTGGGTGCAACCCAATCAATGACATATGTGTGTGCCAGCTACTCACCTTGGTACACGATGATTTCATGTGGCTAGGAGGGTCGATTTCAATTAATGATGCACTGATACATCATATCACCAACTTTTCCGACCAGGGGGAGGACCCCGCGGCATCTTTTGGAGGAAAAATCCAAGAGCGCAAAGTTGTCGAGGATGTCAAGGAGAAGTTCAAGGTCTCGTGCAATACCAGGAGTTTCCTAGTTCATGAAATTAATGATCCTACAATCTAGATTGGCACATTGATCCTCACGTGCAAGGTAATGTGGAAGTGCCAACCAAAGGAACTTCCTTCCCATGTCATTGCATTAGCAGGGCAACGTGAGAAGGGCATACAATTTAACTGGTCCCAATACCTCTGCGTCGATGTGTGCGAATTCTAGGAAGAAGGAAAGAATTTCTATTATTCTTAGTTGTTGATCCTCATTACACTAATTGGATGGAGGACTACGCAGCATACAAAGTTCCCTGATATTGAGCCAAAATTGTGTGAAGCCATGCGCTACGCCACCTTATGGAACTCTAATCTCCCCTCTAGAATCACGGAGAACAAGATTTTTTGGGTGTTGTTTGATTCTAATTTATTCCAGGCGATTTATTAAAAGTCACGATTGTCTCCGACCCTCTACAAACAATACAAGAAGATTGTATATTTTAAAGCCACGTTCCATAACATGCATATCTGCGCGAAGGGCGCTGTGGAAGGAATATGGTATGACCTGCCACTCTTGGTCACAGAGGATGACCTGGTGCGCATCACAGCAGAATGGCCACCATAATGGTTGGACTACGCACCACTGGGGGTGCCTCTTCATCTATGATGAAGACTCTGACCAAGCCATGCATAACCAAGGAAACTACGTAGAAAGGCAAGGATATAGAGGCAGATCCCGAGCCTACCACAACAGAAGAGACTATCGATATGGAGAAGGAAGTAAAGGAGAAAGATGGTGAAGGAACCGAGGCACCTATGACGTAGACATCCAAAGGAACTAAGAGAGGCTTTAAGGCCTCTGTGGGCCCACACAAGAAGAGGAAGGGTTCCAAGCAGGTGGGAACAGAGGACCTCACCCTCACAGAAGATGATCTCAATGAGATTGAGAACACGGTCAAGACTGCTACTGAGGACATCTAGAATGATATGGAGGCGCAATACAAATGAGTTCTCGAAGGTGTACAGTCAGGCATTTGGGAGTTGAAGATGCAAGGGAACACGATTCAAAAGAGTGTGAAGCAAGAGAGCATGCTAGATTCCATCATCGGACAAACGAGCAAGCATCCCATTAGCATGGGGCTGCCATCCCCCTTGGAAACCGAATGATTCAGGTCCCGAGACCTGCCATTATAGTTTATTCACATGCCTTGCATTCTCATGTGAAATCCTGTGAAGAGGTTAGCATCGACCTAGAGATGCTACATGGAGGAAAAATCCATGCTATCCACGCCTTGATCATGGATGAGTTGTAGTACTGGGAGACCCATGCCTTCTAAGATGCCGCCGAGTCTCAGCAACAAGAAACAATGCTGCAGAAGGAGAAACAAAATGCATAGGAGGTGCATTAAGGAGGAGGGTCAACACACCACGTTAGAATCTATGATTGATTGATTGCGCGATGACCTACCAGAGGTCACTGTCCTTGCCTCAGTCACACCAACCGCAAAGATATAAATTCTGGTCGATGCGCTCAAATCATCGCGCATAGAGATCCAGATCGTCCGCGCTGACTTTGAACAACAGATATTTGAGCTGCAGATGAAGCTCCAAACAAATACACCGTTGGAGGTTTGAGCATTGCGCACAATTGAAGTAAAGGCATCCACTAATAGTGTAGCAAAAATAGTGGCAAAATGTGGTACACTTCTGGATGAGGCCATGGGTGTTTGGATGTTTGTTCATAACGACCCAATGGTCCAACAGCTAAGGAATGAAATCAGAATTAAAGAGCAGTAATTTATATAGATCAGAATGGTGGTGCCGACCTTGGTGATAGCACATAGACTTGCCAGAATTCATGAAGGCAAGGCCATTCAGACAGAGATTTAGGACCTACGCCGCTGAGAGTAGCTACAGGATATACAGATGCAACCTTGGGCCTAAGAAGCCCTGCAGATGTCACAGAACCTCGACAGTGCCCTCAAAATCCCGCATCAGAATCAATGTAGCATCGGCCTGGAAGCTGAGGGGCCAACAATAGCCAAGTTGGTAGATTAAGCACATAGCATAGCCGCGCATAACATTGAATTCATCATGCCACTCAGGAGCTATGTTGACGCATTGAATGAAAAGATGAAGGCGACCACCCTGCAGTGACTCGGGACGAGTCACGAGATTGTGTTGGGGGTTCGTTGGAACACGACCCCCTGGGGTACTTTTTTGGGATAATTTTCCTTAATTTTTCTTGTGCACGCTGTGCGCAGATGGTCAAAGGGGCTTTGGGGTAGGTCAAAGTCCCTTAATTATTGTAAAGGGTTAAATGGAAAAACCATGAGTCTCAAACCATGGTTTGAGACCATGGTATGTGCGGGTTTTTGATAATATAAATATGTAAGAGTCAAGCGAGGAATGAAATGATATGATAGACAGGAATAAATTAACTCTTGAGTATATTTTTGTTAGTATGGGTTTTTTTCTGGGTAGAAAGGCTCCTTCTGGCTATGTGCACGGAGACCTAAGTCTTGTGCTATGTGTAGACTCTATTGTTGTGTGTGCATAGATATATATTGTACTGAATTGCAAATATCTTAATAAAGAAGGAATTTTTGGCGAATCTGGATTCTTATGTGATTTATTATTTAGATTATTTGTTATTTGTTATTGAACATAATATGTTATGTTGTTATGTATTTACTTCTGTAAATTTTTAATTGCATCTATGTGCAAGAATTAGTTGATGTTAGATAAATAGATCTGAATGAAGTAAAATTAACTATTGTGCACAAAATATATTGAAGTATATTGTGACAAATTGTGAAAGGGTTAGATATGTTTACCATTGAATGTGCGTGCGTAAATATTTTATATTATCTATAGTAAGTATGATTAGATCTGCCACATCAAAAGCCCCCGCAGGGTGCGGAAACCCGGTTCTAGCACCCCCCCATACTGCTTCGAGTGAGACTGATCTATGGAAGAAGATCACTGCCGAAAGTGCCAGTAGTTGAAGGGTTTTTTTGGTTGCACGATAACTCAAAACCTGGGTCAGGACCCCTAAATCCAATACTCACCCTCGATAGGAACATCCTCAGGCAGCATGGGTGTATGAATTACTTCCTTTATCTTATCAGGGTCCTTGGAAACGTCCATTGATGACTTCTATGGAGGCATATATGGAGGCAACCATGATATGGAATCAACTTCCTCAAAAAATCATTCTTTTGGCGGTGTTACCCCAAGTTCTTCCTCAATGTATTTCATTGGTTGCTTTTGATTTTTTGTGTCAGAAGACGAATTTTGCTTCGGGGTCTTCTTGCACGGGGACTTCTGGGTACCCGACGACTATCCCTTATATTTCTTCTGCAACCCAATAGGGGTGATTTGGTTTCTGTCATGGGAGTCTGGAACTAAGTGGCCTAAACCCTGTTGGAAAATTGTTTCTTCAAGGGGTTCCCATGATTCAAACATAAGAGATGGAAAAGGAAACAAGAGTAGAGGGAACAATTTAATGGAATTACTCAGAAAGAAAAAGGAACTTGTGTAGACTTCCATGCCATATTTATAGTGATTTCGTGGCTTAAAAAGCCTTATGTCCATTGGTGCAGCTCCATTAATGCTAAAACGGCTCAAAATCTGGCATAATATCATCCTTAAATTCAAGTTACTTGCTCCCCTAAACGGTAACAGATCTATAAATTTCATATTTATTGTTCCAACAGCTATTTTATGGTCGTTCTGCGACTACAACATCCTCCTGGCACGCTCTCTATGCTGGCTTCATAGATAATTGTGCTCCCTCAAACTTCGTCACACAAAATTTTGGCAATAACAATTGATAGACTTCTTTAAATTCCTGCACCCTCTCGCAACTGTCTGGGGTGCTAGGACATTCTTGCGGCCATATAGTCATTTAGCGCGTAGGGATGGGGTCATCCCTGCAAGTTTTAAGGTGACTACCGTTAACATATATGAAATGTTAGTCGCCATTCAACTTGGCCAATCATACCACACCTCATTCTGTAATTTCCTGGATAATATAAGGTCCAAGCCAGTGCATCTTAAACTTTCCTAGAAAGAGCGCAAACTTACAGTCGTAGAGCAACACCAAATCATCATTCTGGAAAGTCTTTTGCTTGATATGTTGGTCATGCCAAGCCTTTTTGCGTGCCTTCTACACCTATTGGTGGAAACCAACAATGAATATATCTTCCTCCAGTGGAACCAGCTGTGACAGATGCTCCTTCATAATGTCCTGGTCAACCATGTTGGTTATGGTTGTGATACACATACAAAAATCTTACCTGTAGACCATCCTGAAATGTGTTTAACCTGCTAGCTTCTTTCACGTAGTCATATATTCCCATAGAAAAATAGGTACGCGCACACCCTAGTCATAGTGATTGGCATTGCATATCTTCGTGAATCTTGTTGAAGGCTTCTATGGTTACGTTCGCCTGGGGATGATAGGGCATACTCTTCTGATGATGTATCCTAAATTATTTTTTCAGTGCTTGAATGGTCTCATTTAGGAAATGTGTACCTTGGTCACTCATAAGAATTTTGGGGCACCTAAACCTTGTCAAAATATTCTCAAAGATAAAGTGTGCAACCGTCTCTACACTACAGTATTTCATAGGTTGAGCCTGCTCCAACCTATTCAAGTATGTGATGATGTATTGCGCTCCAATATTCTTCCCTGGGGGGTTAATCAGCCCTAAAAATTCAATTTTCCACTTGTCTAAGGCTTGTAAAGTTCCCTGCGGTTGTAGTGGCATCTCGTCTCTGTGCGAGGGTCCTCCAGTTCTCTAACATACATTTCAAGTGTAACAGTATTCCTTGGAATCAATGTGTACAATAGGCCACCATAAAATATCCCTTAAGATCTTCTGTGTGGTCAGTTTACCAGTGTAGTGATCACCTGCAATTCCCCCGTGTGCTTCTGCCAATATGCTAGGTCTCTTGAAATCAAGAATATATCGCCTCAAAACTTCATCAGCTCCCATCTTGTATAATTGACATGTGATCAAAGTGAAATATGTCGTGGACACTACCAATTATTTCTTCTGCTTGGTCGTATATTCCTCAAGCGTACTTCCCATGGTTAGAAAATGAATGATATCAACAAAATGATCATTAGCTACATTAATAGTGAACAATTGTGCATTTGGTAACCCGTCATCCAAATTAGTTGGTTCTTCACCATTTTAAATGTGCAATAAGTGGTCTAGTCCCGCATTCAACCTTCTGGGCTTCACAATCACCTTTAAATCGTATTACTGGAATAGGAGGAGCCACCTACAGATCTTCCCCCCCAACACAGGCTTGTTCACCAGGTATTTCAAAGCAGAATGATCTGTGAACATCTTGAAATGACCTTCAAGAAGATAATGACGAAATTTTTGTAGTGCATACACCATGGTTAGTCCTTCTCTTTCTGTGGTTGAATAGTTTTTCTCAGTATTTGACAGCTTCCGACTTGAAAATGCAATCAGATGATCAATATCTCCCATACTTTACTGCGCTAATACAACCCCTAGCGCGATACATGAAACATCAATGTGTACATGGAATTCCTTCGACCAATCTGGGAATACTAGGATGGGCGTAGTTACCATCCTTTCCTTAATTATGTCTAGAACCTTCTGGAAATCCTCATCCCAACATAAAGTGGCGTCCTTCTTCAAAAGCTTCTCTATTGGTGCAGTGATCTACACATAAGCTTTGAATAAACTTTCAATAATATCCAGTATGTCCCAAGATCGAGCGCAACTGCTTCACAGTCTTCAGGGGATCCATATTAATAATGACAATGATTTTGGCTAGAATTACCATCAGTCCCTATTTACAGACAACATGTCCCAGAAATATAACAAAAGGGACGCAAAATATGCATTTCTTCAATTTCAAAGAAATATGAAACTTTCGACAAGTATCTAGCATTATGCGCAGGTGTTGAGTCTCAAATCTGCATCTTTCTTATACACCTTTCTAGACCTTTTTCATTCACCTGGACCTTCTAAGTCATCAATATCATTGCATATTAATTGTAAAAGAGAATTTAAAATGGTTTTTAACTATGTTTTGTGTCTGCTGTTTGATTTAGATTTTTGCTCATTTAACTGCGGAATCTTGTCACTTTCCGCAGCTGCTGCAACTTTCCGCAGCCATTTTGTTAAAGTCTATATTGCAGGTGTCTTCAGGAAAATCGAGCCACATGGGCAAGTTAGAAATGACATGGACATGGATCGTGTCCTATTGGCTCAGTCGAATTCACCTAAGAAGGCTGTAGTCAAAGGTGGCCAAGTGGTGGTCAACTGTAGAGTCCCACGGTGACAGAACTCTGTTTCTCATCACGTGAATATTTGCGTGGCCGTTTCTAAATCACCGGAGACATATCAACACCTGTAAACGGCTCCATAAGCCGAATCCAACATCCACTCTCCATAGATTTAATCCTCACGGCGGCCATAATGCTAGATCTCTGGACGTGATGGTTCATGTGTCTTCTATCAGCGTAGACTTTAGGGAATTAGTTATATCTCCCTCTGTTATAAATAATGCGTTCTCATACGCATAATAGTTAGATCTTCTTTAGCTCTGTAATGTAATTGCGTCGCCATTGTGCTGTGACATTATCTCTCCGTTATGACCGCATTTTAATATATGAGAAGACTCTGTTCATAAGCGTAATTCGTATTTGAAAGCTGCTCCCCGAGGTCTGTGCAGAGGGCCCTTGCACACGCTGAGGTTTTGTGTATTACTGTATAGTTTCATGCTTCATTTCTTTATGTTCATTGTGCCATAATCATTCACGTGTATATAGATTACATCTTTCATGGTATTTACATTTCATTTTTGTCCATAATCTTTCATGTTTTATATTTTACTTCTGCCCATAATATTTTATGTTTTATGTTGTTGTTAACTGATCAGTGCTCTTGTTTCAGATTACAATAGGTAGCCTGGGAATTTTCACATCTTTTTATAATGACTAATGACATGGAATCAATATTGTCCTTCTGCTAATTTACTTTTCTTAGTTTTTTTTTAAATCCAGCACTGTTTTGTTTATTTCAGTCTTGCACATTTTCTTTAGTAGTTAGATTATATATTAAATTGCTCATGTCATTTTCAGTTACCTCCGAAAGCCATAGTGAGACTAATGGTGAGGGATTGAAGTATGAGTGTGTAGTTTGATATTAGTTTACTTTTCTGCAAGTTAGATATTAAACTGTTCATTTCATTTTCAGTTACCTCCGAAAGCCATAGCGAAACTAATGGTGAGGGATTGAAGTATGAGTGTATATTTTGATATTAGTTTACTTTTCTGCAAGGTAGATATTAAATTGCTCATGTCATTATCAGTTACCTCTGAAAGCCATAGCGAGACTAATGGTGAGGGATTGAAGTATGAGTGTGTAATTTGATATTAGTTTGTTTTTCTGCAAATTAGATATCAGATTGCTCAAGTTGTTTATGATTACCTCCGAAAGCCATAGCGAGACTAATGGTGAGGGGTCAGAATATGAGTTGATGTAATTTGATTTTAGTTTTACTTTACTTGCAATTTTTTCTTTAAGTACAGTTTCTTTTATGTTTAGACAGCAGCAAGGGTAATGGTTTTCATGATCAACAGTTCACTGTTTGTTTTAACTAGAATAGTGGCACATTTTCATTTCCTTTTAATTTCATCATTGTATGTTTCAAAATCCTTTTGAAGTTTGAAGTTTGGTAAATCATTATAAAGGACATCATTGCCTTGAACAATCATAACCATACTTGTCTTTTAGAATTTCCATCTCACATTAGGAAACCAACCAAGATAATAAAAAAAAAAACCAAAAACGACAAAAAGTAAGAAATAGGTTATCTTGCACATATAGTGCGCCACACTTCGTCAGCGTATGAATCCAGGATTGAAAAATTAATGTAGAAATTTAGGACCCACTAAATTGACCAAACATTTTGGCGCCGTTGCTAGGGAAGTGTAAGTAGGTAGCCAATTTCTTAAAAAAATAACACACAAAACAATAAAAAGAAGGGAAAACTTGATAACTTCTTGAAGTATGCTCTCCTCTTGCACCTAGTGTGATCTGGAGGATCAGAAAAGAGAGTTATTGGTTCAGTAATTTCTTAAGTATGCTCTCTTCTTGCACCTAGTGTGACCTGGAAGATCAGAAAGAGAATTATTAGCCCAACTTATAAAAATAAAAAAAATAAAAAAATAAAAAAAATGACATGCATAGAGCAAGAGATTCTAGGGGAAGGTTTATAGCTAGAGCCAAGAGTTCGATTTTCACAACTCCATCTTCTTCAAGGCATAGAAAAGATTCACCACCATCTACCCCTAGCCTTAAGATTTTTGGAATTCAAGGAGCAGCTGAATTAGAGGATTCTCCTATACCACATACTAAATCTCATTTAGAAAAGGATCCTTTCTTTACTTCTACAGGAGAGTATAGTGTAATCAAAGAAGTAGAATCACCTGAAGAAGAAAAGGAAGAGACTCCCTCTCATCCTCCCTTGATAGAAGAACCAGAGGACCTTGAGGACTCTAAAGAAACTATCATGGCAGAGGAAATAATAGATGGATTTGGAGGTAGAGGTAGAGGTAGAGGAGGAGGAAACAATGGAGACAACAATGGTGAAGGTAATAATGGAAGAAATATGGAAGGAGACAACTTGTTTGGATTCCCTATAGTTGATGAGGAAACTCATACAACAATGAAAAATATCTCACCATCTGTGCTCCCCAACTTTTATGGATTGCGAAGTGAGGATCCTGAAACATTTCTGTTTGAGTTTGAAGTCGTGTGCCGAACCTATGACTATATGGAAGACTCTAAAAAACTCAAACTGTTTCCTTCAACATTAAAGGGAGCCGCTTTGAAATGGTTCATGGGATTAGCCACCCAATCTATTAGGACTTGGAATGACATGAAACAAACATTTTTGGACAGATACTTGGACTATTGTATGCCCACCAATCACAAGGATGAGGTATTCAAAATGATGCAAAAAGAAGATGAAAATTTGGAAGACTTAATTGAAAGATTTCAATACAACTTGAAAAGAGCAAAGATGAGCAACTTAGATGATGAAACCTTGAAAGCCCTCATATTAAAAGCTATTAGAGATGAATGGATAGATATTTTAAACATGATGGGGAAAGGAGACATTTCTCAACTTCCACTTCGTGACATAATAGAACTATGTGTCCATCTCTCAAGAGGAAAATCTAAAACAGGAAAAGGGCCTAGGGATCCTTCTCTTATCAAGGCTAACAAATCTGAAAATGGATCAGTAAGTAGGGCAGAGATTGGCAATATGCTTGATGAATTCAAAACTGATATCTTAGGGAGCCTTAGTGAACAACTAGACACCCTTAAGATCCAAAACAAGCAGAAAGCATAAACAGATGCTCTAGCCATCTTTTGTTCGAAATGTAGAAAGAAACATTCTTTAAGGGAATGTCCCTTGGATGCAAAAGTTGTAGAAACATGTATAATTTTCTCAGAGAATCATGAGATCAAGGATTCTCCTTCAATCCCTGGACTCAAAGCTGTCTTTCAAGAAGACCCAAATTCATTAGAATCTCTCTGTTTTGTTGCAAGAAGACCTTGGCAGGGGCAACAAACTCAAGGGTTTAACAACCCTATGAATCTTCAAACCCCACCAAATTGGAATCCTTGGCAACAACCTTGGCCCCAACATCAAAATCCATATCAACCATGGGTACAAGGGATGCAAAATCCTTATGGGAGATTTGCTCAATTTTATCAATATCCTCCATCTTTTCAAAATCAACAAGTTCCACAACTTCCAAGCCCAAATCCACAACTTTCATTGCCATTTCCACAACAACAACCTTCTCAACAAAATACAAATCCTCAACTCATGCTTCCATACCAACAGAAGACAAATCAACTTCCAGCTTAGCCATTGCCAAATCCTAACAATAAGAATCCTCAAACTACTTATATGGTAGAAGGACAACAATTTCCTACCTATATGATTGTTCCTCTCAACGATGTACAACTCAGATCTGGTAGAGTTCTAGAAAAACCTTCTATAGACATTCAAGAGCAAGATACCTCTGAAGAGGACTCTCTTCAAGTCAATAAGGGTTCTGAGGAAGAATCTCTTCAAAATTCAAAAATTCAAAAAGAAAAAGAAAAGCTAACATCCACAACTCCTATAGTTGAGCAACCTGTATCTTCATCTACACCTCCTTTTCTGGAAAGACTACAAATTGATAAGGGGGTGGAAAAACAAATCTTGTTGCCTAACTATGACTTTCTAGATGAATTGAAGAATGTTTGTATCAATATTCCCTTGCTACAAGCCATTCGAGAGATTCCTATTCTAGCAAAAACAATAAAGGAGTTGAGTTTCAAAAGACCGGGAAGGAAACTAAAAGACACAAGAAGAATCCACCTGGTAGGAAAAATTGCAGATATCATGATGGGAAAAATTACCATGCAGAAGTATGTAGATCCAGGAAGTCCAATTGTCAAGACACATATAAATGGGATAGAAATTCCAAACACATTGATTGACTTAGGGGCTGCTATCAACATTATGAGTAGACAAACTATGGAACAACTAAAACTTCCTAACCTTTTTTTTACACCTACTTTACTGCAACTTGCAGATTGATCAATTATTAAACCAGATGGTGTATTAGAAGATATTTCAGTCTCCTTAGATTCTTGGGAATATCCAGTAGATTTTATGATTTTTACTCCCAAGAGTAATCTAGGAGGGCACCCACTTATCTTAGGAAGACCTTGGCTAGCCACAGCTGATGCTTTCATTAGTTGTAGATCTAGGGATATGTACATTTCTAATGGTAATTTGACAAAGAAATTCAATTTGTATCCTCCAGCAAAAGCAATCACAGAAGTAGGAGACAATGAATGGGTTGATGATGAGGATATTATACAACTTGTCTTTACCATTTCGGAAATTAGTGAGGATAGTCAAATTCTGAACACATTAGAAAATTTTGAGACATCTTCAGAATATGACCCCACACAATTTCAGTTGGAATCTGACATAGAATATTTATCATCAAGACAAATGTCTCTTTACTCTATGGAAGAGTTTAGTAGTTCTACTATTGAGATTTTTCCAGGAAAAACATTGAATATCAACAAACATTTGGAAAAGTCACAACAAGAAGAACTAACCAAAATTTTGCAAAAACATTCTATTGCATTTGCATGGGAGTATACTGACATGAAAGGTATTGATCCTAAGACTTGCATCCATCATATCTATATTGAGGAAAACAGTAGACCAATCAGACAACCTCAAAGAAGGATGAATCCAAATCTTAGGAAGATAGTGAAAGAAGAGCTCCAAAAATTACTCAATGTAAACTTCATTTATCCAATTTCAGATAGCCGATGGGTTTCTCCTTTGGTTATAGTACCTAAAAAGAATGGTAAATGGAGGGTATGCATTGATTACAAGGAATTGAACAAAGCAACTTTGAAGGATCACTTTCCTTTGCCTTTTATTGATCAGGTATTAGATACATTAGCAGGTAAAAATTACTTTTCATTTTTGGATGGTTTTAGTGGCTATAATCAAATTCAGGTAGCACCTGAAGATCAAGATAAGACCACATTCACCTGTCCATGGGGAACTTTTTCCTATCGAGTACTTCCTTTTGGGTTATGTAATGCACCCGCAACATTCCAAAGAGCAGTACTAGGAATTTTTTTTGATCTAATCCATGATTGTGTAGAGGTTTATATGGATGATTTTACAGTTTATGGTAATTCATTTGAAGAGGCATTAGAAAATTTGAAAAAAGTTCTTATAAGATGTAAAGAAACAAACCTTTCATTAAGCCATGAAAATGCTTTATGATGTTTACTGAAGGGATTGTTTTAGGACATCATATTTCAGGAGATGGGATTAAGGTTGATAGATCAAAAGTTGAAGTCATCTCCAAGTTACCTATTCCAAATTGTCAAAGAGATGTTAGAAGTTTTCTAGGATTTATTGGTTACTATAGAAGATTTATAGAAAACTTCACTAAAATAGCATCTCCACTCTTCAAATTGCTTACAAAAGACTGTGAATTTAAATGGGATCCGGATTGTCAATCAGCCTTTGAAACTTTGAAAACAAGAATATCTGAAGCACCTATCTTGAGAGGACCAAATTGGAAACTCCCTTTCCATATTTCTACGGATGCTTCAGATACAGCTCTGGGAGCTGTGTTGGGTCAAAAGGATTTAGTTCCTTATGCCATTTACTATACCAGTAAAAATTTGACTCCCACTGAGTTGAACTATACTGTGACTGAAAAAGAGTTTTTAGCTGTTGTTCATGCAATCAATAAATTTAGACATTATATAACAAGCTATGAAACTTTTATTCATACTGACCATTCTGCAATTATATATCTAATGAATAAACCTGTTACTAATGGCAGAGTGACAAGATGGCTCTTACTTTTACAGGAATTCAATATTACTGTGTTGGATAGACCAGGAAAACAAAATACGGTAGTTGATTTCTTGTCTAGGATTCAGAATACTAAAGAAGATTCTCCTGTAGAGGATAAGTTTCCTGATGAATACTTGTTTGCAGTAACTATTAAGACTCCCTGGTATGCAGATATTGCTAACTATTTGGTTACAGGGAAACTTCCTTCACATTTATTTCCAAGTGAAAAACGAAAAATTATTCAGGAGAGTTCAAAATATTCATGGATTTCTAACGAATTGTTTAAAACAGGGCCAGATCTTGTAATCAGAAGATGTGTCAGGGAAGATGAAATGCCTAATATTCTTAAGGGATGTCATGATGAACCATGCGGCGGACACTTTGTAGACAAAAGGACGGCCTATAAAATCCTCTCTTTAGGATATTATTGGCCTTCCCTCTTCAAAGATGCAAAACAATATGTCAAAATGTGTGACAGCTGCCAAAGAGTAGGGAAACCTACCCTTTCAAATGAAATGCCATTGCAAACACAGGTACTCATTGAACCCTTTGAAAAATGGGTTTTAGATTTCATTGGACCTATTAATCCACCATCTAAGCAAAAGAAGTATATATTGGTTTGCACTGATTATGTTACTAAATGGGTAGAAGCTAAAGCATTAGTATCTGCTACTGAAAATTCAGTTGTTCATTTTATTTATGAGGATATTTTTACTCGCTTTGGTGTTCCAAGAGAAATTGTGACAGATCAGGGAAGCCAATTTACATCCAACTTGGTGGAGAAGTTGATGGAAGAATACAAAATCAAGCACAGAAGATCTACTCCTTACCATCCGCAAGCAAATGGTCAAGTGGAGTCCACAAATAAAGTTCTTGAAAGTATCATCACCAAAACTGCTCATCTACATAGAAGAGATTGGGCAGAAAGGCTTCCTGAAGCCTTGTGGGCCTACAGAACTACATGGAGAAATACAACAGGACATTCTCCCTATGAACTTGTTTATGGCAAAGAAGTCCTGCTCCCCATTGAGTTCCAAGTCAAGACCTTCAAGATAGCAGTTCAGTTGGGGATGGATCTATCAGAAGCCCAAAAGCATAGAATGGAGCAGTTAAATGAGCTAGATGAGATCAGACAAGAGGCAATTCTAAGAACTGATCTAGTTCAACATCAAAGAGCTAAATGGCATGACAAATACATCAAAGAGAAGAAGTTTCAAGAAGGAGATTGGGCATTGTTATCTGATTCCAAGTTTAAATATTTTAAAGGAAAATTTCAGACTCATTGGCTTGGGCCATATGAGATTGACAAGATCTTTAGCAATGGAGCGGTAAGAATCAAGACCATTGATGAATTTCAAACTCCTCTTATTGTGAATGGTCACAGATTAAAAGTCTATCATAAGCCACTCTCAAAAGAGGAATTTGTCAAAATGTTTCAAGAAAATTCTGCAATCAGGCTGGTACAGAAGAATTCTTCTTCTCCACCAGCCTAGCTTTTGTTCTTTTCAGTTAAAAAAAAAAAAAAATGTATAAGCCTGAAAACCAATCACTGATTGGCAGTCTTATACAGAAAATATTGGGTGAAAATCAGGAACACCTGACACCCTATATTTTCCAAAAAAAAATCTCTCTTTCATTTCACAAGTTTTGTGACCACCCACTCCATTCCATTCCACTTCATTCAACTTCATTTCACTCCACTTCATTCCATTTCACTTCATTTCATCTATTTCATTTCATTTCACCAATAAAATTTTCTTTCATGACCATTTTCATTCAGTCAGTTATCATCCGTCTATTTCCATTCACCCAAATAATAGTTATGTCAGTTTCCGCAGCTGACACCTGTTTCCGCAGCTGACACCAGTTTCCGCAGCCGGAAGCAGATTCTGTAGCTACCACTCTATTTTCAAAAGAATGTATAGTCAGATGTATTTCCACAATCATGAAATCAAATGCAGGTATGAAGACATATTATGAAGATATGGGGCATTCAAGACATCAATGAGGAGCAACTAATTGAAGACCAATGAAAAATGGCAAGAATTCCAAGGTATGAGTAAAAATTTATTTCAAATGGCATTTAAGCACATTTTTACATAGTTATAAACCATAGCTCCATTATATGCAATGATTGTGTTGAAAAACTCCGTAACCATTCCACGATCTCTATATGATCCTCCCAAAATCCTTGCATTCATTTTCAAACGGTCCCATAATCAAGCCTCCGATCTTCACTCATACTCCGATACTCCACCTGTGATGATGAAACGTGGTTGATTTGACTACGGCTTCTTTCAGCCGCATAAAATCCGTAGCCGTTTTATAAACGTGCTTACATTTACTCTGCAGCCACCCAAATTTAAATATTGCCGGATGCGTTCTACTCCTCCTATTGTTCTATTGATCTCACAGCCGCATTTCTACCGTGCTCACGTAACCCTTCTCTGTTCCGCTTCACCCCATTTGTTCTCTATTACGCTACAGTCTGTATACCCATTCTCTGATATCTGCCTACAGTCATCGTGCTCATTTCCACTCATTTAGCCGTCTTACCTCCGTTGAACCCTCCTCACGCAGACAAGTTTTAAAGAGCAGAAAGAAGGATGGGTCAGTTGTTGAGAACAGAACCAGAAGGACCTAAATTCATGGAAAGATACCCGCAAGTCAGGGATATATTGAAAAAAAAGCAAAGTGGCTTCGGTTTATCCAAAAGTTTAGAGGCTGCCATAAAGAGGTGACAAAAGCTTTTGCAAGGTCTTTCAATGGCCTGGAGGTAGAGATTGGAGACCTAAAATTTATGGTGAATGAGGCATCCATAGCAGCTGCCACAGAACTTCCTCAAGAAGGTGAACGCTGGTTCAAGAACAAAAGTATTAATGATGAAGCCTGGAGAGTAATCTTACGTAACCCAGGTATGGATGTAACTATTTTTAAAAGGGGAATTCCTGTTCATGCTTTGAAAGAGGAGTGGGCTACTTTGCTGCTAGTTATTCAAAAATTTATCACCTGTGAGGGCCGTTTTGGGTCAATGTATATGTATCATACCCGATTGCTGATGAATTTTCTAGATAACCATACCCTCAATCTGCCATACTTTTTATTAAATAGTTTGAAGAAGATGTCTGTGACCGTTCAGAAGCATTTAGGGGACGTAGAACCACATTTATATCACCATGGTCTTGTGAAAATTTTGATTGAAAAACAGTTAAAAGAGAAAAAGGACACATGGGAACAATTTTTAATTAGAAATTTCTTTGAAGAACCTCAAGAAATTCCTGAAGGCAGTACATCAAGAAGGAGTAGGAGAAAGAGAACAAATTATGAAAATCAAAGTACTCCTACTACTACAGTTGAAAGAACTAGTAGAGAAGAGAGACTTTCAAAAAGAAGGAAGGAAGAAACCAAGGGTAAAAAGCCAATAAAATCAAAAGAGAGAAAAGGCATTGAGGCTATGCATCAAACTCCTTCTTCAGAAGAAGATCATCAAGTGTTATCTGAGAGACTAGTTCACCTTCAGAAACAGTCATCTATGGCCAAAAATAGAGGGAAAGGAAAACAAAAGAAAAAAGACAGTAGTCCACAGCGTGTAAGAAGAAGTTCCAGGCTTAAAGGAAAGTTGAGGAAAACACAAACGAAAGGACCCCATTTTATTGATTTGGGAGAAGAAACATCTGAACAAACTCCATCTGGCCATAGTCCATCTCATTCTCAGTCAGACAATGAACATAGTTCATTTCATTCTCAGTCAGACATTGAACATAGTCCATCTCATTCTCAGCCAGACGTTGACATGAGCCCTTTTCAGCCAGATTTTGAAGACAATTCTCCTCCACGGCATTTTGGGGACAGCCCAATGAAAATGACACCTGAGATAGACCCAAAGCAGCAAAAAGTGTATGATTATATAGAATCTTTAGAAAGAGCAGCCAAGGGTCCCAGTACTTCATCCACTCAGCCTCACACAGCACAAGAAGATCTAGTCCAATCATTGAAACAAGAAGTCTTTGAGTTGGAGGTTTTAAATAAACACATTAAAAATGAAAATGAGGCATTGAAGGAACAAAGAAAATTGGACAAGATCATTCATGACAATACCATGCTACATCTGGGACTATGGCAGAAAAAGAACAGGAAATTGAAGAAGAAATGCCAGAAGTTAAGCAGAGCACTGATTAATATCAAATTCAGATGCTTGATGAAAAAGCCCAGGATGTTAGCAGCACCAAGGAAGAAGAGGAGAGGACTGGATGTACTGGCTGAAGTGTCAAGGCATATGAATTGAAGAAGGATTATCAAAATTTTGGTTGCATGAGGACATACAACACCTTCACAGTGGGGGTATGTTGAGTCTCAAATCTGCATCTTTCTTATACACCTTTCTAGACCTTTTTCATTCACCTGGACCTTCTAAGTCATCAATATCATTGCATATTAATTGTAAAAGAGAATTTAAAATGGTTTTTAACTATGTTTTGTGTCTGCTGTTTGATTTAGATTTTTGCTCATTTAGCTGCGGAATCTTGTCACTTTCCGCAGCTGCTGCAACTTTCCGCAGCCATTTTGTTAAAGTCTATATTGCAGGTGTTTTCAGGCAAATTGAGCCACATGGGCAAGTTAGAAATGACATGGACATGGATCGTGTCCTATTGGCTCAGTCGAATTCACCTAAGAAGGCTGTGGTCAAAGGTGGCCAAGTGGTGGTCAACCGTAGAGTCCCACGGTGACAGAACTATGTTTCTCATCACGTGAAGATTTGTGTGGCCGTTTCTAAATCACCGGAGACATATCAACACCTGTAAACGGCTCCATAAGCCGAATCCAACATCCACTCTCCATAGATTTAATCCTCACGACAGCCATAATGCTAGATCTCTGGACGTGATGGTTCACGTGTCTTCTATCAGCGCAGACTTTAGGGAATTAGTTATATCTCCCTCTGTTATAAATAATGCGTTCTCATACGCATAATAGTTAGATCTTCTTAAGCTCTGTAATGTAATTGCGTCGCCATTGTGCTGTGACATTGTTTCTCTGTTATGACCGCATTTTAATATATGAGAAGACTTTGTTCAAAAGCGTAATTCGTATTTGAAAGCTGCTTCCCGAGGTCTGTGCAGAGGGCCCCTGCACACGCTGAGGTTTTGTGTACTACTGTATAGTTTAATGCTTCATCTCTTTATGTTCATTGTGCCATAGTCATTCATGTATATATAGATTACATCTTTCATGGTATTTACATTTCATCTCTGTCCATAATCCTTCATGCTTTACATTTTACTTCTGTCCATAATCTTTTATGTTTTATGTTGTTGTTAACTGATCAGTGTTCTTGTTTCAGATTACAATAGGCAGCCCGGGCATTTTCACATCTTTTTATAATGACTAATGACATGGAATCAATATTGTCCTTCTGCTAATTTACTTTTCTTAGTTTTTGTTTAAATCCAGCACTGTTTTGTTTATTTCAGTCTTGCACATTTTCTTTAGTAGTTAGATTATATATTAAATTGCTCATGTCATTTTCAGTTACCTCCGAAAGCCATAGCGAGACTAATGGTGAGGGATTGAAGTATGAGTGTGTAGTTTGATATTAGTTTACTTTTCTACAAGTTAGATATTAAACTGTTCATGTCATTTTCAGTTACCTCCGAAAGCCATAGCGAGACTAATGGTGAGGGATTGAAGTATGAGTGTGTAGTTTGATATTAGTTTATTTTTCTGCAAGTTAGATATTAAATTGTTCATGTCATTATCAGTTACCTCCGAAAGCCATAGCGAGACTAATGGTGAGGGATTGAAGTATGAGTGTGTAATTTGATATTAGTTTATTTTTCTGCAAATTAGATATCAGATTGCTCAAGTTGTTTATGATTACCTTCGAAAGCCATAGCGAGACTAATGGTGAGGGGTCAGAATATGAGTTGATGTAATTTTATTTTAGTTTTACTTTACTTGCAATATTTTCTTTGAGTACAGTTTCTTTTATGTTTAGACAGCAGTAAGGGTAATGCTTTTCATGATCAATAGTTCACTGTTTGTTTTAACTAGAATAGTGGCACATTTTCATTTCCTTTTAATTTCGTCATTGTATGTTTCAAAATCCTTTTGAAGTTTGAAGTTTGGTAAATCATTATAAAGGACATCATTGCCTTGAACAATCATAACCATACTTGTCTTTTAGAATTTCCATCTCACATTAGGAAACCAACCAAGATAAAAAAAAAACCAAAAACGACAAAAAGTAAGAAATAGGTTATCTTGCACATATAGTGCGCCACACTTTGTCAGCTTACGAATCCCGGATTGAAAAATTAATGTAGCAATTTAGGACCCACTAAATTGACCAAACAGCAGGCTGGAGACATTTTTCTTCAATA